>JAACJM010000301.1:0-94252 GCA_013368315.1 Tetrapyrgos nigripes | reverse complement strand
GAATCCGACGGTGTCGTCCTGCAATTTTTGATTGGGCAACTGGTTTGAATTGTCCAATTGGTTCTAACCATCTGACTTGGTAATCTTTGTGGTGGGTTCTTGGATTGATGACTGTGGATTTCAAGGGTTTTGTTTTTAGTTTTCAAATGGTGAATGGGGGATTCGCTATGATACATGTTTCTGGGCATCTAGTCATGCCTATCCGTGAGTCTGACCAATCTATGTCTGGGTTATGTTCTTCCAACCAGTCGGTACCGAGGATTATATCATGATCCCCGATGTCCGTCACGTAGAACTTGGCCTTCTCTTCGTGATATGCTTTGTTGTCTCGGGAATAGATATGGAGATTTTGGATAGTGTATTCTCGTACCCATCCCATAGTGTTTTCGGAGCCGTCAATGTTTCGTACTGGGAACAGTTTTTTGATAGGAAGAAGGGTGAGTTGATGTTTTTGTGTGAACCAGCTGTTGATGATTATGCCTTCTGCACCGCTGTCTATTAGGGCGTTCACGTCGATTTTTCTGCAGTAACTTTGCCAATTAATTCAGTTTTGAGTGTGATTGATGGTATCTGTCGGTTACGAGTGATTGCCAACATTCTTAGTTCTGAAGGAAAGACTTGCTCACTAGAGGGGTATAACACACTATATCGATTGTCCTTTAACTGTCCAGTGTACTGTTCTACTCCTACTGACGATGTAGCAGAGGAGTGATTCAAAAATCCAATTTAGACATAATGTCTTTTAAATAGACGGTCGCTTGTTCCTTTTCTTCCCCTTCTAATCCTTTAACCCTGTTAACCATGTCGGAAATATCCTTGATTGTGTTTCGAGATGAAGATGCCTGAGCTACCATTACCGGTGGTGAAGGTGCGGTTTCAGCTGTTTGAATAGCGTGAGAGGGGAAAGTTCGGGAAGCGTTTTGAGATGATGCTCTTGGGAATTTTGGACATTCATTGCTCATGTGTCCAGTTTGTCTACATGCAAAGCATGCTCCTAGTTTCCGAAGTCAATCTCTTTCATCAGGTGTAAAAGACGAGTTAGCACCTGGTCCTGTATTCATAAGCACATTGACGCTTGCTACCGTTCTTCCCTGAGACGGACCTGGACTACTCTTCGACGTTGAAGTAGTTTTCCAGCGTCCTTGTCTTTCCCATTCCTTCAACCATTCTAAATGGAGTTCTACAGCTCTTTCCTTGTATTCCTCGAAGTCATCCCACTTTGGATACGTTCTTCCGACTGCTTCTCTGAGTTTAGGTGGTAACCCATCCTGATAAAATTCTAACAATGCCGTTTTCTCCGAAGTCAGATTCTTCTCTGTACGTGTCGAAGATGCTGTTGTAACTACTAATATCCGTCCCTTTCATTCTAGCAAACTTGATCTTCGTCCTCGCCACGTCTTCCGAGGTGAGAGCTTTGAAATCCCTTTTGAACCTATCACATATCTGTTTCAAAGTTATCCATCTACGTTTCTCCGGCGTGTCCACCAATTCTTCATCTTCCTCGTCTTCATCTCTTTCCATTAATCTCCTTTTTCTCCCGTGAAGAATGACAGGAATAACGAAACCTGACTTTCCTCAGTAGGGTACTTGCTTTTATTCATGCATAGATAGTTATTAAATAGGGCCAACCATCATTTTGCCTCACTACATTCTCCATTGAAGGCGTTGGGCTTTCTTCCTCGTTCGGAAGTACCGTTTGATCCAACAGGAGGTGTATCAGCCATGACTGAGCCGTTTGGGTCTGGTGTAGGAGGGCGACGAGGGGCTACAGATGGTCCTTCAGCAGACGGAATGGTGGGAGAAGAAGGGGGGAAGTGGGGTTGTCTGACAGGTTGTTGGAAGGTGATTCTGGCATGGGGTTAGATTCGGAAGGTTGGTTGGTAGGTGTAGAGGATCCTTGGCCTGATTCAGTTTTAGGATTGGGTTTTGGGTGTGCCTTTCGAATTGCAAGTTCTTGGAGCTGGGTTATAACGTGTAACCAACTCGGGATTTCTTCGGCAGTAAGTCGTTGAGTGTTATATCTGTTCAGGCACAGTTGTGTGGTGCACGGAACCCAAAGATCGTCACCATTTTTGGGGAGGTAGGCGGCGTCTCGGGATGAGTCAGGGTGGAATATGTGTGGTCGATCGGCACAGTGAAGGTTTGGGTCTGCAGATGTGGATCATTGACTGGTCATATACTGGTTAAGCCAGGTAGTTGGGCCCTAGGATAAAGGAGGAGGGTAACCCGTAGTCGGGGGAAGGTGATAATGGAGAGTAGTCGACGTGTTCTCTGAGGAATAGAGGTCCTCTAATCTGAACCACAGTTTCTCCTGTATTGAAGTCCTCTTTCACTGTTATGTATGAAAATATCGAGAGGACTACGTCACCTGATATAAGTTTCCACACCCAACGTCTTGCACAGATAAAGTGTCAGTTGAAACTCCAAGGATTTGCTCATATGTTTCTTCTGTGGGAGACCCAGTATTTAGTGTGTAAGAGGTAGCAAGGGAGGGGAAGTGGAGCCCGTTCGTAATCAGAAGGGGTTACAGTAGGTTCAAAGCGAATTTGGGAGAATGGGGTAGACAGGGTGAAGGATCTTTGGATTTCAATTACAGAGTCGGTCGACCACCCTACTCGAATCAGCGAGTTTGGTTTTATGTCTCGAACTGTATAGACGAAAGATGACCTCGTGCAACAACTCCTTGAGATTGTTCACGCCTGCCAACCTGTGAGGCTCCTCACATGTCAAGAATGTTGTCACTTAGCAAAACCACCCAAGTCACACAATGAACAAGATAGATTCGGCGAGTTACAATGAGATGAGATAGAGAAAGAATGATAGAGACGAGAAGGGAACGAGTAGCACTGTACTAGGAGCGGAGTGGAGACGAAGTGAACAGACTAAGGAATCTAGCTACGAGATCTAAGATATATATAAGAGAGAAATGAATATGTGAGAATGTCCGTGGAGCTTAGGGATCAGAGGAGATAAGAATGTGAGTCAAGTAAAGAAGTATATAAGTGAGAATGTCCATGGAGATAAAGGGAGTGGAGAAGTGAGTCATAGATCGGGATGGACGATGGTGAGAAGTAATTAGTGTTTATGGGTTTATGGAAGATGATAGAACAGTGAATAGAAGTGAATAGAAGTGAATAGGAAGTAGAAGGAAATGAAGAGAAAATGAAGGAGGCGGGAGGCGATTCATGACACTACCCCCCCTCTAGGTCGAGCTTTCACTGGAGCTCGGAAGCCAATTGGTCCACTGCTTTGTCCACTGCTTCTTGATCCTTTTGTCCAAACCATGTATAGTCGGCCAAGTTTCGGGTGAGTCATTGGGGAAGGTGCCCCATCCTGTTAGGTCTGACTCACGTCCCCCCCATCCTATTCCTTCCCATGTACCCCATCTGTCGTTGTTGTTACCCCATCCGACGTTGTCATCGACATAGTT
Organism: Tetrapyrgos nigripes; assembly: GCA_013368315.1. Taxonomy (NCBI): domain Eukaryota; kingdom Fungi; phylum Basidiomycota; class Agaricomycetes; order Agaricales; family Campanellaceae; genus Tetrapyrgos; species Tetrapyrgos nigripes. The sequence goes on along the minus strand of JAACJM010000301.1, from coordinate 90,822 downwards.
TAACTGAGTGTTTCCTCCCCATACGCTCACATCTCCCCATCCCAGGTTGTTTCGTTCGTTGGTTCGGAGGCTAGACCGGTAGGTAGCGCATCTTGCTCGGTGTCCTGCTCCTAACCTGCATCATTTTGACGACTCATGCCCTGGCCAGATGCATTGATTACATCCGCTGTGCCTCCCTGTGTGCCCTTCATCTAATCTGCAACACCGGCCTGAACGTTGACCGTATCTGCAGCGTCCGGTGTTGTCCGTCAACGGGTCGATTGTTGTTGTGGTGGTAGTTGAGACTGTGATAGCGATGGGTGTAGTCATGATGGAGGTAAATGAGAGGGTGAAGAGGTGTCTGGTAGAATGTGATTGAGCTTTGGTTTGTCGTTTGAGTTCGATGTAGTCGCTTTTTAACAAGTTCGTGTCCGCGGTAATGGGAGACAGCCAAGTTTGTCCGTTGGGTTGTGACAGTAGACGCCGTTAATGTTGGTAAGCTTGGGGATGTTTCTGGTGGAAATCTTCAATCATGTTTTTTACCTTGGTCAGGTTTGACGTAGGTACCCAAGTGTTCTCTGAGTCGGGGTAATCCAACCATTTGATGATGTATTGGGTCCCTTTTCTGTTTCTGGTTGGTTTTGAGTCTAGTATCATTTCAACATCGTATTCTTCATCTGCGTCTAGCAGTTCGGCAGGAGGTTCAGGGTAGTTCGTTCTGTGAGCGTCCGTCTCGACATACGGCGTTAATAGGGAAGTGTGGAAGACTCCTTGTTGGAAGTGTGGAAGACTCCTTGTTTGCCAATAATTCCTTGTTGTGGATGTCGTAGTTTCGTTCGGTCTCTGAGAGGGATTTGGAGATGTAGGCGACTGGGTGCCATCGATTGTCTTCCCCAGTTTGCATAAGTATTCCCCCCGTTGCGTAGTCTGATGCGTCTACTTCCACTCGGTACAGCTTCGTGTGATCTGGCATCAGTAGAACGGGTTTGGATGTGAAGGCCGTTTTGAGGGATTGGAATGCTTTTTCGGCCTCTGTTCCCCAGTTCCAGTGGTTGTCCTTCCTCGTCAGATCAAAGAGGGGACGTGCGATTTTCGAAAAGTCTTTGATGAAACGTCTGTAAAAGTTTCCAAATCCCAAGAAGGCCTGAACTTCCTTTACTGTTTTGGGGGTTGGCCATTCGAGTACTCCTTCTACTTTGGCTGGGTCCATTGACAAAGTGTCGTGAGAGACAATCAGTCCCAAGAAGTCGACCTGGTCAGCTTCGAATACGCATTTTTCGGGTTTGGCATATAGGTCGTTGTCTCGTAGTCGTTGTAGAACTGTTTGGACTAGTTCTCGATGTTCTTCTAGGTCATGGGTGAATACCAGAATGTCATCCATATACATGACGATCTTCCCTTGGTCAATGAGATCCTTGAAAATAGTGTTCATCATCGCTTGGAAGGTCGCTGGCGAGTTCATTAATCCAAAAAACATGACTGTCGGCTCAAATAGTCCTCGGTTGGTTTTGAAGGCGGCTTTCCATTCGTCCCCTTCTTTGATACGGATGTTATTGTATCCCCACCATAGATCGATTTTACTGAACACGTATGCGTTTTTGAGTTTGTCAATTAGTTCTGGGATGAGGGGTAGTGGGTATGCGTTTTTTACGGTACCCTTATTGAGCGCTCTGTAGTCCTGTACTGGGCGTAGCTTTCCGTCTTTTTTCTTAACGAAGAAGAAGGGACTTGCCATTGGGGATTTTGATGCTTTAATATATCCCTTTTCGAGATTTTCGTTCAGGAAGGAGTCAAGTTCGGATTGTTCGTTTGGGGAGAGAGGGTATGTTTTACATGCGCGTGGTTGGAAGCCGTCTTGTAGCTCGATTGCATGGTCCCAATCGCTTCTTGGGGTAGACGTTCTGAAGTCTTTTTGTCAAACACTGACAAGTATTTGTGATACTGTTCGGGTATTTGTTCTTGTAATGAGGTCGGCGAGTTCGTAGATTCGTTTTTAGTGTTTTGAAGTGCTTTGGTAAAGGCAGCTCGGATACTCAGCTTGGTTTCTGATGGACCTTCGTCGGGGTTGCTAGGGGTATCTAGATATTCCATAACGAGTTCACTCCATTGTCCTGGGATGCTCCATTGTCCGGTCGTATCTTCTGAGCTGAGTGTTGCTCCTAAGTCAATTCGTTGTAGTCGGATCTTCCTAGGTTGTTGTGATCGACGTTGTCTGGCCACCTTAGGTTGTGGTATCATTTTGTAAGGTCCTACAATGTCTTTGAATATTACTTGGTAATTTCGGTGATGTATTCTGGGATCAACTATTTCAGGTTGTTTTGTTTTCGGAGGGGAGGTTTTCGACTTAGCTTTGGTTCGTACTGGGGCTTTTTCGCGTGTAAAAGTGCTGGGGCATCGTGTTAGGTTGATTTCTGATGTTGTCCAGTCGATCTCCGGGTTATGGTGTCGTAACCAATCAGTACCCAAAATGATATCGTGATCTCCGATATCCGTGATGTAAAACTCAGCGGTTTCTTCGTGGTGAGATTGGTGGTCTTGGGTGTAGATTCATAGTTTTTGAATGGTGTAGTGTCTTACCCATCCCATCACGTTATCTGATCCGTCGACGTTTCGAACTGGAAATGGTTTTTCTAGGGGAATGCGATTGAGATGATGTTTTCGGGCAAAGGCGTCATTAATGATGATTCCTTCTGCTCCACTGTCTAGTAGAGCAGTTGCGTCGATTTTTCGTCCAGTTATTTTCCCGATCAATTCGGTTTTAAGCTCTATTGAAGGGGTCTGTTGATTTCAAGTGATTGCCGTGATTCTTAATTCAGATGGGGATCGTGGCTTATAAAAGGGTATAAGGCTCGTGTATTGCCTGTGTTTTACTGGTATGTATGTCCATGTCCCTCCTCCTGACGACGTGGCAGGGGAGGTTTTCAAAAATCCGATTCCATTACGAACTTTTTTAGTAGTCCTTCTTTCTCTTCTCCTGACAATGCTCCGATTCTGGCAGTGAGTTCTGAGATATTATCCGTGGTAGCGTTGACCTTGGGATCTGAGGTCTCGGTACCGACTGTGGTTTTCTTTATGGAGGGTCTCCAGGTCGTGTTGTTGGGAATGGTCGGGGGTGTACTAGGGAACGTAGGACAATCATTTCCCATATGTCCCTGTCCTCGGCATCTGAAGCATCGCCCTTCCTTTCTCATCTTTTCCCTTTCTTGGGGGGTCAGTTTTGGTGGATATTTAGTGATTGAAGATGCACCTGGGACGCTGTCTTGGAAGGCATTTACTTCTATACTCCTTGCCCGACCACTTCTCGTGCCCTGTGGCCCTCTTCCTGGGGTTTACTCCATGAGGTTTTCTCTTCCTGCCTCTCTAACCAAATCATGTGTTGTTTTACTGCTGCCTTTTGTAATGTTGCGAGATTTCTGGGTTGAGTGGATAGGTAGGAGATCCGGTCAACTAGTCCTCGGGGGAGTCCTTTTCGATAGTACTTCATTAACGCCTTGTCGTTATAGCCAGTATCGTCAGCGTATCTTTTGAATTGGGAGTTGTACTTATCTATATTGGCCAGGGCTCCCTCCATTCTAATGTGTTCTATTTTGGTTTGGGCCTGGGTCTCCTGAGCTGAGGGTTTGAAATCCCGTAGGAATTCTCGCTTTACTTCGCGTAAAGTCCAGGATTTTCCTTTCATTCCCGGTTTCGAGGCAGAAGGATCTTCTTCGGTGCTTGTATATTCTTCGTCGCTGTCGCTGAAATTGTCTTCTTCCTCAAACACCTTTACCATCATGTTATGAGCCCATCGTTTTGCTTCTTCTCCTGAGAACAACGTGAGGAAGAATGATATCTTCTCCTCTTCAGTGGGGTAGACTTGATCATTGAGCCGGAGGTAGTTGTTAAATTCGGCCATCCAATCCTTTGTTTGGTTCCGGTCTCCTGTGAACTTTTCTGGCTTTACTCCTCGTTCTTTAGTAGTCGTATTAGGAAAGACCGAGGACTGGGTGTCGTCATCGGGTGGTGCAGCATCTCGGGGAGCTTGGGTTCCTCCCACAGCAGCTGTGGCTGAGGCAGGGTTTTCAGACATTCTGAGGGCGGCGTGAATGGAGTGGAATTCGATTGGGAGTGAGGGATTGACTGAGATAGGTTCTTGGACTGCACTAGGAGTACTGTCCGTTGGGGATCTGTTAAGAGGGGTTTGGGATTCTGGGGAAGGTTCGTTGTTTGGGTTTGGTTCGTGAGAAGGAGTTGGTGACGGAGTTGTGGCAGGATCCGGGTTTTCTGTGGTTGGTTCTGATGGGAGTGATTGGAAGAGTAAGACTGGTTTGATACCGATTGTCTGTTCTTCGATTGAAAGGGGTCGGTTGTTTATGGAGAGTCAGTTGGGACATGGATGGGTTGTGCAAAACTCCCACCAGTTTTCGTGTGAGAAGTAGCAATCTTGTTGGTTTCAGGGAACGTGTGCGTGAGGTCATCTGAGACAAACGATGTGGGGAGAGGAAGTACGGCTAGGATTTTCTGAGGCTGTGTGTGATCTAGTGGTTCTAGGAATTCCGCTTCCGCTCATTCACTCGTTTTCGGATTCCGGAAACAAACGATCCCACTGTTCTCCTGAGACGTCTTCCCAAGAGAGCAATGATCTATAGTAGTTGTTTACTCTAGGGACTCGGGTCTGGAGATATTCATGATATTCCTCTTGGCAGAACTTGAAGATGGCGCTATCTTCATAGTCGGCGTGACTGAACCAATATGGGAGGGTTGTATCTCCTAGTTGAACGAGGTAACACGTATCTGCAATTGCAACGTAGCGTGGAGAAGTGTTTTCAGGTGATATCTTTATTCGGAGGTACTCGGAGATGGTCACTTCACCTGGGGTCCATGATCTCTTGTTGAGTATAATCCAACAGTCGTCGAATGCGATAGCGTGTTCGCATACTGTTGTTTCGAGTTCTTCTTGGTAGTTTACGAAGTGTTTTGATTCTTTGATAGGGAAAGGATATATCGGTGGGGGTCGGGTTCGTAGGTTGTTAAGAAGGGGTTCGAAGTTAAGAGCCAGTGTGTTTTATCAAGGGTTCTTGTACGGGGTCTGTTTGTGAGGTGGGTGTAAGAGAGTCTGTTCAAGTGTCAAGAATGTTGTCACTTAGCAAAACCACCCAAGTCACACAATGAACAAGATAGATTCGGCGAGTTACAATGAGATGAGATAGAGAAAGAATGATAGAGACGAGAAGGGAACGAGTAGCTGACTATGCTCGACACTGCACTGTACTAGGAGCGGAGTGGAGACGAAGTGAACAGACTAAGGAATCTAGCTACGAGATCTGAGATATATATAAGAGAGAAATGAATATGTGAGAATGTCTGTGGAGCTTAGGGATTGGAGGAGATAAGAATGTGAGTCAAGTAAAGAAGGATATAAGTGAGAATGTCCATGGAGATAAAGGGAGCAGAGAAGTGAGTCATAGATCGGGATGGACGATGGTGAGAAGTAATTAGTGTTTATGGGTTTATGGAAGATGATAGAACAGTGAATAGAGGTGAATAGAAGTGAATAGAAGTGAATAGAAGTGAATAGGAAGTAGAAGGAAATGAAGAGAAAATGAAGGAGGCAGGAGGCGATTCATGACATCACACAGGGTAGTCTTGATGGGCTTGGGGGCACTGTAGGAAGGTTTAATATGACAGAAGGGTTCGTGTTGAGTTGTGAGGTGGGTGTATAGGAGTTCGTTCAAGTGTCAAGGTTGTTGGTACACTCAATAACCACCCAAGTCACACAATACGAGAAAGCCGGTTTACAAGAGAATAGATTGGTTAAAAGAGATGAAGCAGTATAGAGAGAGAGAGAGAGAGAGAGAGAGAGTAGTAAGCTGACTAGGCTCTACACTGCGTAGTAGTAGTACGGAGCGGAGACGAAGTGAACGAACTAAGGAATAGGTTACAAGATCACAGGTATATAAGTAAAATGTGGACAGATGGGAAATAGTAAGTAATAATAGACGGTATCATGTGGAAACGTCAAGAGCGAGAGAGTAATAAGTTAAATATGGATAGATGAAGGTATTGGATCATGTGGAGTGATTGACAGTGAGAATGTCCGTGGAGATAGGAATCGGAGGAGATAAGAGTGTGAGTCATAGATCTGTAGAGATGGTAACTATAGATGATGATGGGAAACAGTCAATGTTTAGGGTAAATAGAGTGGGAAATAGGTAGTAAAGGAGAAGGAATAGAAAGGAAATGAATAGGTAGGGAGAGATTCATGACAATAGACCAAATGTCCACCACCGCCCTCGCAACCAACACCCAGACAGCAACCACCACAGAGTCATTCCAACCAGAGTGGTGGCAACTATCCAACGGACAGCATTGTACATACAGACAATGCTCTGGATGATGGTGTCGACTCCGTACAGGACACCCAGGAGAACATAATGGGGTCAAACAGTGTACATGGGGAGGGGAAGATGGGGGAACCCGATGCAGATTGGGTCAGGGACATAGAGCTAGGTGTGTAGCTCAACAGACGTCTCTCCAGCGGAACACAGAGGGAACATCAGATGGGGAGACGCAACTATATGGGGGGCACACATTGCTCAACAAGATGACAATGATGGATGGACCCAACCAAACTGGGGATCATCTGTCTGGGGATCAGTGACCAACCCAACTGGATGGGGGGATGATGCAGAGCAGGAGCCTGAAACATGGCCAGACGAATCGGAGTTAACACGAAAACTCTTCAACAATTGGAAAAGGTATTGCGTTAATTGGTGTATGAGCTCCGGTGTAAGCTCGTCATAGGAAGGGGGTAGTGTCACGAATCGCTGCTGTATTTACCTTCCTATTCATTTCTTAACTCCACGGACTACTATTCATTTCCCTCATATTCCCATCATCATTTTCTTTATCTACGGTTACCATCACTTGATCTGACATATACATCTTTTATCTCCTCAAATTCCTATCTCCATGGACACTCTCACTTATTCATTTATTCTCTATTCACTTCTTTTACATATATACCAAGGGGCTTGTAACTAGTTCTTTAGTTTGTTCACTTTGTCTCCACTCTGCTCTCAGTACAGTGCAGTGTCGAGCATAGTCAGCTACTCGTTCCTCTCTCGTCTTCATTACCTCTCTATATCTATATCATCTCTTATATCTTGTCAATCTATCTTGTTCATCATGTGACTTGGGTGGTTAATTGCTAAGTGACAACGTTCTTGACAGTCCAGTTGTCTGTGGGTGAGGGGCAGCTTGCAATTGACAGGAGAACCCCATCAACACAAGCAGCCAGCCATTGGTCGAGCGACTAGAGAAGAATTCTGGGCCTGGCACACCTCAGGATAGTGGACCTCCAATTCGCTGGTGATACCAGATAGGTAATTGTTGACGGAACAGGGATCGATGTGGGAAGACATAAAAACAGCATACATACTAAGGGTCTCCAGACTAGGAGCAATAGAAAAATTATGAATGTTGCAAAAAGTCAAATAAGAATTCAAAGTGGATGCATAAGAAGCAGAAGAAGGGGTATCAATCATGAAGCCAAGAATCAGCTTTTCCAAACTCCAGGGTTCACGAGCTGGCTGCCTGGAGTTGGAGGATATAGAGATCATTGAATAATTACCCCCAGCATCCATCGAGGGGGTCTAGAAGGAGTGCAAAGAGACATGACAGGAAATAGAGTCAAAGAGAATCGTGAAAATTGTAAAAATTGTGAAAGTTGTGGAGTAAAAGAAAAAATGCCAATCAAGTTGAAATCAGAGACAGAAGAGTTCAGAACAAAAGAGAGGATAGAAGAAAACAAGAAAATAGAAAAGAGGAGAAGTAAGGGAGCCTCATTTACAATGAGTAGGAGCTGTAGTGGATGGAGAGGGGGCCTTGTTAGGCATGTGAGGGCAATTGGAACTCCTGTGACTGGGTTGTTCAAAGGCATTGCAAATGTGAAGATGAGAACAGCTACCCAGACCTGCAGTACAACGTCCAACATTCCAGTTGTTGCAAGAAACGTTAGACTTGATGGGAGAGGTCCAAGTAGCTTTGGGAGTAGTGAAAGGTGTATCCTCAATGCATGAACCAGTGTCATTGATGTGGGAGCTCTTGAGATCGAGAAATTGCCTGAAATCGCAGAAACGAAGGTCCCTGGACCCCGTGATCTGAGCCCAGACACCCTTGTCATACCTGATGATCCTGAGATGGAATATTTCCCTGACAGACATGAATTCCTGATGCATATCACACTGAAAAGGGACAAATTTCCGCTCGACGGATATGTGAACGGATATGTGCATGGAAATAAGATATATTTGGAACCTGGATTTCAGTACAAAAAGATGATGTATCTGTAAGGTAGATATCTAAACAGAAAGTTGCTATATAAGGATGCATTTTAGTACATTTGATTGATGTGCAGAAATATTGCATATCAAAGCTATTGAAAGAAGTACAAAAAGACCTCATATCAAGGCTCCAGATATGGTTATGGACATGGGTCTGGAAAGACAATAAGTCTGGCTTCCTGATATGGGTACCAATAATTCATATGTCTGTTGAACGGATATGCCAGAATCTGCATATCCGTTCAACGGACATATGAACTATTGGTACCCATATCTGGAAGCCGGATTTATTGTCTTTTTGGATGCATATCCGTAACAATGTCCGGAGCCTTAATATGAGGTCTTTTTGTACTTTTTTTTATAGATTTGATATGCCATGTGTCTGTGCACCAGTCAAATGTACCAAAAGACTTCCAGATATATTGGCTTTCTGTTCAGATATCTAGTCTACGGATACATCATCTTTTTTTACTTATATCTAGTTTCCGAATATATCTCATTTTCGTACACATATCCGGTCACATATCCGTCGAGCGGAAATTTGTCCCTTTTTGGCGTGTATGCTCATCCCAAGCCCTGATATCAGGTTCAAGGTGAGGGAAGACTCAAACATAAGCTTGAGCGACCCTGTTCCAGGCAATGCTCCACTTGTTGGCATTGGTAACCATCTTCATGGGTGTTTGATTCCTGAAACGAATCTGGATCCCATCAGCCAAGGGCTCAGTTCATTCTTCAGTGTAGTTTGCTGAACACATCGAGGCAAGTACGACACTAAGGTTGACAGGCTTTCCAAGCAAGATAGCTTTGATCTCAGATTCAGGCAGGTTTGGGCACAGAGGTGATGAAAGGAGTGATTGTAGGGCCTTCTTCAGGTCTTTGAGGTTCTTTGCAAGGAGTTGGAGAGTCTTTCAACAGATGGGAGATAGAGTGTCCATAGCCACAGAAGCAGCAAGGTTGCCCCTTGACCAAGGATATTTGACATCAGAGTCTGGGTTAATTCTTTTGAAAGGAGTTCATCATTAAGAGAATCAAAACGATCATCATGCAGCTCATCTGGGTCCTGGCTCTTTTTCAACCCCTATCAGCTGCATCTTCCTCCACATTATCCACAAAACCCTCATATCCATCCTCATAACCCTTCTTGAAAACCCCTTTAACATGAAGCTTGAGTTGAATATCTGTAAGAGCCCTAGCTTTGGTGATGGCTCCCTTCTGGTATTGTTCAACAATTTCATAGCATGTCTTGAGAATGTTGCCTGGGACATACATCTGGGATGGGGCTGTGGCTGTGTTCCCAGGTGGAGTAGATGCTGGAGGTGCATTTCTGCCTGTACTTTGGCCTGGGCTGGGAACTGTAGGGTTAGGAGGTGTGTTGTTCGAGGGAGAAAGACTAGAAGTTGGAAAAGAATTGGTATTGGCTGTTGGAATTCTATATAATTAGCCACATATGCACCACTCACTTTCCACTTTACTCCATACTTACATAGCTACTTATATCATTACTCCAGACTGATCTCAGAGTAGTATCCACTTAGCACCACTTTGTTCTATTTACAAATTTGCTCAGCCACAGTAGTACATAGTATAAAGGCTTGTAAAAGTAGATACAACATCATGCGATTGCAGTAAGCTGCAAGCACAATACATCATTATTCAACTCCATATTATGTGGTCTATGACTTCACTATGAATTACATCATAACATAATTTCTACATTGGCGCTGTCAGGATTGTTGCTACTGTGGAAAGGAGAAGCAGTGGCCATATGAATGGAGTGATGTTTGAGTGGATATGAACAAAAAAGGAATCTTGAGGGAGCAGTAGTGAACAAGTATTCTTATTTGCTCTAACCCACTAAGAGACTCACGCTGAAGGTGCAGCAATTAGTCGTGGTTAAAGTTCATTTAATGTAGTCTAATTGCAAGATCTTCTCAGAGTCTCGTCTGGCCTTATTCTTTGTTCCTGCCTTGTCTTTACCCCTCGTTCTCCTTACAAGTTCCCTCTCCCATGAGTTTCCTTTTCCCTCAATCCTCGATCGAGTTTCCATCTCTCTCTAACAAGCTTCCCCTCAATCCTGTATTGAATTTCCCCTCTCACCTACATGTTTCATCTCCCTATTTCATGTGGACAAGCATATTTATACTTTAATCCTTCTAGTAGGGAGCGGTAAAAGGAATCTCGAGGGAGCAGTAGTGAACGAGAGATTTGAATGAGTAACTAGAAGGATTAAAGTCTAAATATGCTTGTCCATATGAAATAGGGGGATGAGACATGTAGGTGAATGTGGAAACTCATTTAGAGAGGGGAAACTCGATACAGGATCGAGGGGAAGCTCATTAGAGAGGATTGAGGGAAAAGGAAACTTGTGGGAGAGGGAACTTGTAAGGAGAACGAGGGGCAAAGACAAGGCAGGAACAAAGAATAAGGCCAGACAAAACTCTGAGAAGATCTTGCAATTAGACTACATTAAACGAACTTTAACCACAACAAAACGGTTGCTCCAATTTGGACTGTTTGCTGCAGCAAGATTGGCGTCACTGGTGATGATGATTGTGACTATGTATAAGAAACCCTTGTGGTCTCCAACTTTCCTTCAACCATGAAGGAACTCCCCCTGCACTTAGTCTCGCGTAGCCAGACTGACGATATACGCTTGACACTCTTCGTGTGCGTATATGTAGTCTGGTTCCAAAGTAGAGGGCTGTGTAACGCGACTTTGATGATGAGCTAATCATCTTGCAGGAAAACAGGTGGAGAGAGTGCTTTGCCGGTCAAATCCAGCAATTGTCCAGCGACCTCGCAATCTGACCCCAAGTCACAATCGCTTCCTCTTTGTCTTCCTACGCCAATTTTTGGGCTCACATCAACTCAGTTAATCTTTACAAGCCTCCTGGAGAACTTTCCTGGCATTTTCGTGAGGATCTGCAAGCAGAAAAGGGCCGAAAACGTGATTACATCATCTTAAAAGCTGCGTTACACAGCCCTATAAGAAAGACACAGGACTACCCTGCACTCTGTCCCTGTCGAGGGGCTGAGATATCACTTCAGATATCTCAAGGCTATTCTACTCCTAGCCAGTCTCTACACCATTTCTTCTTTCTTCTCTATCAACAAATGCATCCAACATGCTCATATTCACACTGAACAAACTACCCAAGTCCTATCCACCTCCAAACACAAATCCCTATTCCTTTCAATCCCTTCTGGCTCCTCCACACATGCTACAGCCAAGAAGTTTGCATCTAAACCTCATGTTGCCAGGTCAGACCAAGATTTCAAGGACACAAAGGAAATCCTCAAAGTCTTCCAATGTGAACTGGGCACCTCTGATACTTTGGCACCCCTGCATTTTCCTCCAGAGGAGCTTCCAATATATGACACAGGCACTCCTTGTTCCAGGTCCGCTATGATATCCCTTGCTTCATGATTAGGCCCTAGAAAACCTACAGCCTGGATTGACACATATCATCCCTACAGGAGTTTGGATATACTCAATGAAGGAGTGTTGGAAGTCTCTTTGGACTTGGTCGAAGACAGAGACCTGTTGGATGAAGATGCAGCAGAGTACTGTGATAGTGTTCCTGCATGGCATGGTCTTAGTGGGCATGGAGAGGCTGAGGGAGAGTTGATATATGTCAACTATGGGACATTTGAGGACTTTGAGGAGTTGACAAATCAGGGTGTCAACTTTACTGGGAAGATCACCATTGTGAGGTACAGAGCAATTTATTGAGGGCTCAAGGTATGTTCCCTCTTTCATTCTTCTTGTTGACTCTTTTTAAGGGGTTGATATGCTCTAGGTCAAACACACTCAAGAGCTCGGCGCATCTGGTGTCCTCATCTACTCTGACCCTCGAGACGATGGCTATGTCACTACTGCCAACAGCTTCACTCCCTACCCTCACAGACTGGCAAGGAACCCCACCAGTTTCCAAAGAGGTTCTGTCATGTACCTGTCAATGTACCCTGGTGACCCAACAACTCCCAGATGACCTGCTTATCTGAATGCTGAGAGAGATGATTCCAGATGAACCCAAGAATGCACCTACCATTCCAAGTTTGCCTGCCAGCTGGGCTAATGCAGAGAGACTGTTGGAGGAGATCGGGGATGTTTACACTGCTGAGGGAAAGTTGAGTGGAAAGACAAGTACTTTTTGGTAGCATGGCCTACTTGGCTCGACAGAGTATGGTGAAGATTTCGCTGATTTCCTTGCTGAGCACGTCGTGTCTTACATCAACGTCAATGTCTCCTCGTCTGGATCAAGGTGGTCTGTCTCGGGAAGCCCCAGTCTGGCTCATCTGATTATGAAGACGGCCAGGGATGTTCCTCATCCTACCGAGGCTGATGGGGGCAAGGTTTGCTTGTTTCCTTCTAGCTAATTGTCTCAGTGATCCTCATGCTTGACTGCTATTCATTTATTTAGACCCTCTGGGATGCTCGTCAAGACGATGGACCTTTCCATGAGTCCTTTTTCTACAACACTAGTGCTCTAGTCGATGCGGAGGTTTTGCAAGCATACAAAACTAAGAAGGCGAAACAGACTGTTGAAGAAGAGAGTGGCAAGACTGGGGTGAACCCTCTGGGAAGTGGGAGTGATTATAATGTGTTTTTGCAGAAGATTGGAGTGAGTATGCCGCTACTTTGTGGTCAGACTTCCTTGCTGACGCTGACCTCATCTTACCAACTCAGATTGCTGCAATGGACCAAGGCTTCACCGGAACACCATATGATGCGCCATATCACTACCACTCAATATATGACTCCATTAGGTGGCAGGAACTTTATGCTGATCCAGGGTATAAGAGACATGTGCGTGGGCTTTTGCTTTGTTTTCCATGTTCCTTCCTTACAATGCTGACCTCATCCTCCTCTTTCCAGGCTGCAGTAGCTAAACACCTTGGATTGATGGCACTCAGACTTATGGATGGTATCATCCTTCCCTTGAACACGACGCAGTATGCGTTTGTGCTGGACAGCTACTTGGATGTGTAAGTACTGCGATCCCTTTCTGTCTTTGACGCTTGTTCTTACTATCTTTCTCTACAGCGTAGAATCCCTTCCACTCCGATCTAACATTTCCCACTCTGACCTCGCTCACTTCCTTTGTTCGTCTCCAAGGTGCAAGTATCACAATGGACAAGGAGAAGAAAGAAGCAGAGAAGAAGTTCCTCAGAGATTATGGGGAAGATTTCGTAGGGCTCTGTCTTCTAGAGGCTGTACAACCTTGGAGTTTCCGCATCGACCTGTTGGATTGCCTCACACCACATGTCATAGTGGGTCATCGTTTCTGTGACAGACTTCATCAAAGGCCTGGTAAGCCTTCCCAGTCCTCTTTTCATCCTACGTCTCTTGCTGATACCTGACCCTAGTTTAACAAAAACATCACCAATTTCCGTTAGCCCATGCGCTTTGATGTGTGTTGCCTTCGACGGTGGGGATGAACTCAGCTTTGTCAACACTCCTGAGGAAATTGTCATCCAGCCTGCTAGTGAGTCAACTTTTTTGTCATGTGTCTCGCAAGGGGGTCCGGGCCGGAGAATCCCATACCGGGGCTAGGTAGGTAGGTTCCCTGGCGAAGCCCTTAAAATTTTTTTTTTTACTGACCAATTTGGAGCTGGCAAGCATGCTGGCGGGTGTCAATCTGGTGAGCTGTGAAGTTAAACACATAAATATATGCTCACCAGATGTTTTATGACAATTACGCAGTATCTCTGAGCGCGAGCCGGGTAAGGTTTCGACTGTCCGGCAAAGCACGAGACTTTAGGTCATGTGCACATACTATATTTGGCAGGTAAACTCATGTGAACTTACCTTATATAGAAGGTAAGGTAGGTAGGTTCCTCGACCAAGGCACTAAATTTTTTTCCAACCCCCGGTCATTAATTTTTTTTTCGGACCCCCTTGGTGTCTCGCCAGTGTGCTAATAGGATTATTCGTGATTTTATTTAGGTCGATTATTTGCTCCGAGGATAAAGAAAGCAAGTAACTTTCCTAATAATCATCTCACTGAAGTGCTCTGACAGAATGAAAATACTTGGAGAAGAGCTCGCACATGTAGTATGTTGCATTCTACTCTACCCATCTTTTTTCAATCAACTCTTCGTCCCTTCCTTCCCTTCCCATCAACAGTGAAAGAAATTCCGTGGTTATCCCTGGTACTAGTACCTCTGAGGCCATGAGAGTGTACCAAGGGGTCTTCAGTTGGTCTACCTGAGACCAGACCTTGGGGGGGAGGGGGGGTCTGGAGAGACCTTATGACCAAAAGGTACACCATCACATGAAGGGTGTATAGACATACTTTATGAAGCCATTTGGATCTGAAAGTGCACAAAACATACTCAGGACCCATAAAAGCCATGTGTAATGAGCTTTCTGGCCCGTAACAATGAAATCTCACCTTGAAATGGTATGTAATTCCCATGATCAGTGATGTCACCACTGGTGCCACATCACAAACATTGTCAGAAAATGATTTGCTACCTCAATATGATAGGTGTCACACAGAATATATCACTAATCCACAGCATCTGTAGGTTAGCAGAGGGCCTATGAGGTAGCCAGGAGGAAAAATTGATCTGATTTCATGATTTGTAAGCCATATTTATCTTATCACTTACCATTTTTGGGAAGGAGAGGGGGAGGGGGGGGGGTCAAGCTGGACCTTATGACCAAAAAGGAACGTCCGGTCTGGTCATATCATTTTGGAGACCCCTTGGAGTGTACCAATCCGAGAATTGCTACTGCTGTTTCTCGAGATTATTGAGCAGCATGAATTCCATTCCGGCTGTACGTCTCCGTTGATGATTCTACGTTAGCGGTATGTGATAGGTCTGGTTTCCATATCCTTTTATTTTGTCTTATTTTATCCCTCTTTTTTCTTCCTTGGTATAACCTGTCTGTCCTCACTCAGTACATTACTCATCGTTTGGGTTATTAGGAGAAATGCAATTATATTACGAGGGCCGAAAGGCATGACACCTGATTGGCAGAGCAGCTTGAAGAGTAGAAGGAAGGGTTCCTTGGATGATAATGTAAACATCTGGAAAGCGTTCAGCGTCGACAGTCGCACTGTATCCTAAGACTGTGGACGCCACTGAGAGATGTAACTAAGAGTAGGCTGATAATAGTACGCTTCTATTGTTGAAAATTCGAGATTATGCAGCTTCTACGTATACATGAAAATTTCCTTGACCAACACCGGGATATACGCGATACAGATTCCAAACTTGTATGTCTATGATAAGAACTTGGAGAAATTGTTCGTGTTTCCGGCAAGCTGCTTGGCGCAAGACTCTGCTGATTTGGCTGTAAGAAATTCTAGCAAAGGACAATGAAAGAATGAGAGGAATGAACACAAAAAGAAATACGAGGACATACCATAGACTGCGAGGTAAATAGGCATCTTCTGCGCCACAGGATCCTCGGGGACACCCTGCCCCATCTTGAGAGAGTCTATCCCTCTAAACGTCCTCATCCTCACCATCCTTGTCTTCTTTAACTCCGTCACACTCGTTTCCACCCACTCTCTTGCAACCTTTTCCCTCTCTGCATCTCCATCCCAAGTTATCCCATGCATCACCAGATACCTCGTAGGATTCTCAGACCTTAACAAGGAGGCCAAAGAAGACTCGCCCAACTCTGTTGGTATATGTTTCACAGGTACACCTGTCGAGTACCTCAAGCCTCTTGATCAGGGCAGCTTCAAGCGCGAGGAGAACGGTTTGTGTGTAGACGGGTGTAGGATTCATGTGAGAAGGTATTCGTATTGTCTATTTCACACAGAGCGACCCATAACGGAGTAGTGGGCATCGGAGAGGAAAGATTTGACTCGGAGGTGGTAGACTCCAAGCGGGACATGTCCGTTGTAAGTTGTTGTACCAGTACTATCTAGATTTGTGTTTGCAGCAACATGGTGAACATAGGACTCTGCGGCTTCCAGAGTAAGGAATTCTAGCAGCGAGAAACAGATAAATAAGCAAAATGAACGCAATGAAGAAATATGAAAACGTACCATGGACTGCGAAGTAAATAGACACCTTCTGAGCTCCAGGACCCTCAGGGATACCCAGCCCCGTCTTGAGAGAGTCTATCACGTTAAACGTCTTCATCCTCACCCATCCCTCCGTCTTCTTTAACTACGTCACACTCATTTCCACCCACTCTCTCACAGCCTTTTCCCTCTCTACATCTCCATCCCATGTTCTCTCATGCGTCATCAGGTACTTTGTTGGATTTCCAGACCATAACGAGGAGGTCAGAGAAGACTCGCCCGAGTCTGTATGTACTTCACAGGTATGCCTGTCAAGTATCTCCAGCCTCTTGACTAACGCAGCTTCTCGAGGAGAACGATTGGCACGTAGACGGGTCTAGGACACATGCGAGAAGGCAGAGATGTCGCCAATGTCATAGAGAGCGACCCATGAAGGAGTGTAGGAGTCAGAAGCAGAGTATCGGGCACCGGAAAGGAAAGATTTGAGGTAGTGAAGCCGTTGAAGTGGGACGTGTTCACTGTTATACCAGTCTAGAGAGCAAGGGGGTCCGGACCGGGAAATCCCATACCGGGGGTTGGTAGGTAGGTTCCTCTGGAGGAGGCGAAAAATTTTTTTTTGACCCCCCCGAAAATGCGCCTTAGAACAATTTTTCGCTCACTGTTGGCAGTAATACATGTTGTTCACAATGCATCTAAGGTCTGATAATACTGCTTTGACCACGTTGCAGTCAATTTTTCATTGAAGGTTCCGCAAAGCTTCTGACTAGCACAGCAGTTCAAATAATTTATGTAATCATAAGTCACATGCTATTGCTATATTAAGCAGGTAACCTACTATATAAGGAAGGTAAGGTAGGTAGGTTCCCTTGATGGGGGCGCAAATTTTTTTTCCGACCCCCGGTATAATTTAATTCTTTTTGGACCCCCTTGCTAGAGAGAAAACATTTAGATGTTTGACCCGGGTAAGAAAAGGCAACAGACATACCTTATAATTCGTCCAAATGCATGTCTTCGCCAGCTCAAAATGAACGATGAAGGATCCAGGAATGCTGACGTGGTGGTAGCATTGAAAAGCAGAAATGATGTTCCAGTCCGTATTCCGCAATGTGTTTTTGCTTCTCAGCGTGCATCCTGTCCGGGCGACGGGTCTTTAGAACATAATCCCTCTTTCCCGTTATCTGTCGTCTTGGTGTTGTTAGAGGCTGTTAAGCAGGCATGGTATGGCTTGTACACTACTAAACGCAGTGGCAACTACGCAACTTACCTGTGGATAAAAAGTAGCTTATAAGGCTAGTTAGAGGCTTGTAGAGCGATGAGGGTTAAGTATGAAACTTGTTATTTGAAGGACTATCTACCAGTCCTTATATACCTTTAAGGAGGTACAAATACATGTAAACTAATACTAGAGTAACAATAAGATTCTATTGTACTGGATAGAACAATGCTGGTTTCGTACACTATTGTAGTACTACACTTTATTGTCTATATAATCTTATTGTTCTATATATAACTACTACTATTGTTCTACATAGAATACGTTGATGGCTGCAACTGAATGCGCCAATTCAACAGAGGCAGTGGTGGCCCCAGGACTATGCTTGTAAATCGTGGACAAAATTATCTCCCGAACTTTCCTCTGATTTTTACCCTTTTCGCACTTCCCCAGGCCGTTTTCTCCTGCCGAACTTCTCTTCAAGCCAATCGAACATTTGTTGCAGGATCGCACTTCTCTCCGATAATTCCCACGAACACTTTGAGCGTGACACGTGACATCTCTCCTCTCGCCAAATCTAGCTCACCGAACACTTCTAGTAAATACTTCTCGTCACGCGAACACTTCTCGTCATCGAACAAACACTCTAAGCGTGACGTGACAGCGCTCACATCTCTCTATTTTCCGAACTTTCAAATTCCAACGCACACCATCATGTTACTAGAAAGCTTTGTAGCAGATCTATTTCTCTGCAGAGGCCACGCATGGGGAGGGCAATTTTTTTTATGTACCAAATTTGGAGGGCGAGTGTCCCACACTTCTTTCAAAGCCACAAGCGCAAGTGGTGCACCAAATTTGGAAGGCGGATGTCCCACGCTTCTTCTCAATCTACGACAACAGTCAAAGAGTTTACTCCACACAGGACACTATGACATTGGAGTCAGTATGACGAAGTATGTCATCGGGGAGAGTCGGAAATTAAGTTTCCGCAGCAAACAATGAGGCCTGCAGGGCTAGGGCTCCGCACCGTCCAGTAATACTGGTACGCCCGTATTTTTTACGGGTCCAGTACTGGTACGGTGTACCCGTCCCCGTATTCGTACAGGTTCATCTGGAAGCTTGTATGATACGGGACAGGTACTGATACGGCAGTATTACGGGTTAATACGGGTATACGGGTCTTTTTGCCAGGAAATGGCCAGGAATCTGATTTGAAATAGACTTATTGGGACTTATTGAGAGGAATTAATGCGAGAAACAATTTGATGTAGTGCACCGCTCAACGTTAATAGTGTGTTCGAGATGACTTTGAGGCACAAAGCATTTTGGCAATACTTCGGCAGGTCTCTACGCACCTTTTTTGGTAAGTACATTTTCCCTTGATGTGATCAAGCATCAATTTTCCCAAGATTTTCCGCCGCAAACTGCTCAATATTTGACGATATTTAATTTACAGAGGTAGCATATGGCATAAACACAGAGAAAAGCCTTCGCCGATGCATGGCTGACCCGTATACCGTACAAACCCATACGACGGCCGTAAAAAATACGGTCCAATACGGGTTTACCCGTCCAGTACCCGTACCCGTATTGGACCCTGCAGCGGCCTTGTACGGTATGGGACCGTATCCGTCGTACGGTACCAGTACAAACCGTACAGTACTGGTACGGCGCGGAGCCCTATGCAGGGCCTGAGGTCCGAACCTCAAGGCCTGCGCAAGGCTAATCAGTGAGTCTTTATAAACCTCTTTGGATCTTCCATTGTCCCCAGTTCAACTCTCGTCACTCTTTTCAGTCTCCTCATCCGGCCGGCCCAGTGTCCTGGCCATCTTGCTTCTCTGAATGGATACTTTGCAGCCGCCAGCGGCCATGCTCTCATATTTCCAAGAAATGCAAAACCCCTTGCCAAGGAAGTGTGTGGCGGAAATCTGGATCAAAAGGGAATGAGGAGAGATGTCACATCACGCTTAGAGTGTTTGTTCGACGACGAGAAGTGTTCGCGCGACAAGAAGTATTTACTAGAAGTGTTCGGTGAGCTACATTTGGGGAGAGGAGAGATGTCACGCGTCACGCTCAAAGTGTTCGCGGGAATTATCGGAGAGAAGTGCGATCCTGCAACAAATGTTCGATTGGCTTGAAGAGAAGTTCGGCAGGAGAAAACGGCCTGGGGAAGTGTGAAAAGGGTAAAAATCAGAGGAAAGTTCGGGAGATAATTTTGTCCACAATTTACAAGCATACAGGACAGCTGGAGCCAGAGCCAGAGCTTGACGATTCCACCTCTATATCTGAGCCCGTCGTAAAAGATGACCATGTAGGCCTCTGTCGTTGGGTCTGCAGTTGCGACAGAAGGCATCGACGCCGACACGTCCCATCCGAGTCTCTCAAAGCCAACGGGCATAGTTTGGGAACAGTTCCACAATAGGACTGGGTATCCATGTATGTGTCCAGTAGGGGGTGGGTGATGGGGGTAGGTGTATCAGAATGTGGGATGCATTATGGGTAGGTGACAGGGAGTAGGTGTATCTGGAAGGGGTAACGGGAAGGATGGCGGGATGGCGGGATGGGGAAAGAGTAATGAGAAGCGAGTCAGTTATCAGCATTGAGTGGACAGCAAAGAGAGAAATGCGAAACCATGAACTGAAGAGAGGAAGAGAAAGCAACCAAGAAGACGAAGAGAGGGACTTTGGGCCCCAGGGGGAAAGACGAGGGTGGGAGGGGGGAAAGGGAAAAGATGTAAAGAAAAGGAGAAGACACGTACGTCTTAGCTACCAATCTCGGATATTTCTTTGCATCAGAGTAGCCCACTAAACACTACCCGTCCTCCCCCTCTGGGGGACACACCAAACCCACTCGCATCACCACTCATCTTCTTCTTCTTGGATCCTGGCGTAGCGGTAAGACTATCAGACCAAAGCGCGATTTTCTCCGACCTCTCATTCTTCGACACAGTCAACAACACGTCGTTCCACTCCTTCGGTAACTGAGTCGAAATAGTAAAGAGGCTGGGTAGTGTAGAGAGCCCTTGGGAGAGGAGAGTAACAGGGCTAGGAGAGGTTGAGGATGTCGGTGAAGGAGGGCAGGAAGATTAGCCATCTGAATAGGATTGACGTCAGGGGGACCCCACGCTTCCGGAGTGAGTAATTCTAGCAACGAAAAACAGATAAGCAACCCGATTGAGCGCAATGAAGAAACACGAAGACATACCATAGACCGCGAAGTAAATGGGCACCTTCTGAGCTTCATGATCTTCAGGGATATCCAACCCCATCTATCACTTTAAACGTCCTCGTCCTCACCCATCTCTCTATCTTCTTTAACTCCATCATACTCGTTTCCACCCACTCTCTCGCAACCTTTTCCCTCTCTGCATCTCCATCCCACGTTGTCCCATGCATCACCAGATAACTCGTAGGATTCTCGGACCTTAACGAGGAGGCCAGCGAAGAGTAAAGACTCGCCCAACTCTGTCGGTATATGTTTCACAGGTACGCCTGTCAAGCATCTCGAGTCTCTTGACCGGGGGAGCTTCGCGAGGAGAACGGTTTGGCATTTGCGTGTAGACGAGTGTAGGGTTCATGTGAGAAGGTATTTTTGTCGTCTATGTCACATAGAGCAACCCATGAAGGAGTTTCGGAGGCGGAAGCAGAGTATCGGGTGTCGGAGAGGAAGGATTTGAGGTGGTGAAGTCGAAGTGGGACGTGTTTCTTGTTGTACCAGTCTAGATTCGCGTTTCCAGCAACGTGCTGAGTGTAGGACTCTGCAGCTTCTGGAGGAAGGAGTTCTAGCAAAATGGTTAAATAAGCAAAATGAACGCAATGAAGAAATACGAAAACGTACCATAAACCGCGAAGTCTTTGGACACCTTCTGAGCCTCAGGACCCTCAGGGATACCCAGCCTCATCTTGAGAGTGATGTAATGACTTTGAAAGTCCTCGTCCTCACCCATCCCGCCGACTTCTTTAACCCCGTCACCCTCGTTTCTGCCCAGTCTCGCAACCCTTTCCCTCTCCATCTCCACCCCATGTTATCCCATGCATCACCGGGTATTTCGTTGGATTCTCTGACTTCAACAAAGATGGAAGAGAAGACTCGCCCGAGTTTGTATGACCTTCAGAGGTACGCCTGTCGAGTGTCTCAAGCCTCTTGACTAATGCAGCCTCACGAGAACGGTTTGCGCGTAGACCGGTGTAGGGCTCATGCGAGAAGGTAGAAATGTCGTCTGTATTGTAGAAATCGACCCATGAAGGAGTTTGGGAGTCAGAACCGGAGTATCGTGCACCGGAGAGGAAGGATTTGAGGTAGTGAAGTCGAAGTGGGACGTCTTCGTTGTTGTACCAGTCTAGAAAGGAAACCTTTAGACATTTGACCCGGGTAAGAGAAAGCAAGAGAAACAAAAAAGAAATACCTAGAAATCCATCCAAAGACACTTCTTTGCCCGCTCAGAGTAGACAATGCGGAATCCAGGAGCCATGCTTCCGAAGCCTTCTATGTAATATCCCGGGTAAGAGGCGGAAACCTGCAATGCCCAAACTCGTCCCTCCCACTCCCTGCCCTGATTCCTCCATGGAGCACTTGTCGGTCAGCTCAGCATTTTTATTGGTAGTAGTTGCGGCTGTAGGACACCTAGAGCCAGACGACAGAGAGCGAGAACCCCCCTCCACATCTAGATGGAGATGCAGACGCATTTCTAGCAGTAGCCATAGCAGCTGACCAGACGAAGTACCCGCCGAGATCTAGGCAGTAGAACTGACTGTGACGACGGAAGACAGCGATGCCGACACACCAAGCCCTAGCCTCCCAGACTGGCAAACCCGACGGCTATGGTTTGAGAACGGTATTCATAGGATGGGGCTGTGTTTCCAATAGTAATGGTAGTGTGCGTGCGGTTAGGAGTATAGGTAGGGATATGAGGTATGGGGGTATGGGGGTAGGAGTACGGAGAGTCGGAATCAGGATGCGGTTCGGGGAATCGGGAGGTGGACGCTACGAGGTAGGCGCAACAGGAAGGAAAGATGGAATGGACAGTGGGGAAAAACTAAGTCAGTTATCGGTATCCAGTGCGCAGCAAAGAGAGAAAATGCAAAATAGTGAACCCAAGAGGGAGAGAGAAAGCAGCCAATAAGACGAAGAGAGGGACTTTGGGCTCCGGGGGGAAAGAAAGGAGGGGGAAAAAAGGGGGGGAAGAGTGTAAAGATGTGAAGAAATGAAGGAGAAGACACGTACGTCCCAACCTTAGGTATTTCATCGCTTCAGACATATATAGACCACTGGACACCACCCCTCCTACCCCTCTTGAGGACGCACCAAACCCACTCGCACCACTACTTATCCTCCTGGATCCCGCTGCAGAAGAAGGCGAGCAGAGACCCAAGTACGCTTTTCTTCAACCTCTCAGTCAACAACATTGCATTCCATACTGTCGGTAACTGAAAATAACGGAGGTTGGGTAGTGTAGAAACCCCTTGGGAGAGGAGAGTAGCGGGGCCAGGAGAGGTCAGGGATGTTGGTGAAAGAAGGGCAGGGAGGTTAGCTGTTTGAATGGGATTAGGATTGACGCACCTGTCATGACCAATTGATCGGACTTCTATAAGGCTTCGATGGGTACCTGAAGCGCCTCTCACATAAGGCGTTTAGTGTATTTCCGGGCAGTTTGATGCCCTTCGATGGGTACTCCCGCCGTTAAGTCTTTATAGAGTACTTTGAGTGGTGTTCCGGTATTGGGCTAGCTGTAGGTTGAGGAACATAGACTTAGCATCATCATGACATAATGAACCAGAAGCCTAGGTGTCCTCTAAGGTCCTCAAGACTCAGGGGTCAGTCAATCAGCATGATAACTCTTCGCCACTCATAAGATGTGTTCCCCTGTATTTTGAGATGGAAACAATGATAGCTACAACAACTGCTACTAGCTATAGGGTGTAAATTTATTTGTAATTATAGCTTCGTATAAGGAGGAATATCATTAGTACGCAAGGAATAATAGCATCATGGTATCGAACCGAGCTCGAGTGGACTTATGTTCGTTGAGGAATATCCAAGTCTGAGAATAGGGGTAGCACACACATTAAGTCTACCAACGGCAATTTGAGCTTTGGTACTACAAATGGATACAAGGAATATCTAATGTGGCTGTGTGAATGGTCGAGATCAATGGAAGGTGGACGCTGAGGCCATTGAAGGGTCCGACGTGGTTAACGATGACCGATGACCTTGCAACGTCTTGGCACGCTTACATCATCCATCACGAAAAGTGCCAAATAAATGTCAGAGAATACCCAATCTGGTAGGGAATACACGGCTGGGAATACCTCGCAATTCTGGTGGGCCCTTGTCAGGGCAGGTAAGACCCTACCGGACTGGTAGCTTCAGGTATGATGTGATATGATGTGATGTATGCCTGCACAGTCTGTTAGGATAGGTATGGCCTGATATAGCTTTACCTGTTGAGGTTTGACTGGCATGGTTCATTCCTTGAAGATTTTGTGCGAGTTCGTTGCTTGCTTGCGAATTTGGGCAAAAAACTGTTCCCACGGTCTTGTACTTGTCGACTCTCGCACTGAGAATACCTCCTCTAGTACTGGGGATGTACCACTAAGGCCAGATATCTTCTGAATATGTAGATAGTATAAATAATAATGTACTGACAAGAAATCTAGAAATTCTGTTGACATACACATATCTTTCATTACCAAGAGTTATAGTACAGAGTATCCAATATGCTCCACTTCATCATTCGCTCCCTCCTCATTCTCGTCACCTTCCTCGTCATCAGCCTCACCCTCCTGGTCGTATACGACGCCATCAACACCCTCCTCATCACTAGCAATTCCCATCTCGCCCTCATCAACCTCATTTTCCTGTGCAATCTCTGCATCCTCGTCCTCTGCATCATCTGTAACGTTACCATACTTTTCATTGATCTGTTCGCGAAGAGCACTTGTGGAGTGATATGTGGCTATATGACCAACACCTAGACCGGTGTATCGCATGAATATATCCCGATCGGCAAATCTATATGAGGAAACGTTTAAGAATAGATATCAATCAAATTTAAGCAAGTACGCACATGTTGATGTCGTAGTATCGCCAATCTCTATCATTCTCGTCGTCTCGTCGTGCGATGGATACAGACAGCAAAGATTTTGTGGTCTTTTTTGGGAAATGCGGAATGAGATGCGCAGCTCGAAGTACATCTTTGGGATTAATGAACCCAAACGCATTTGGATCTGAGGAATCAATGAACGAAACACGGGGTAGACAGTAGCTGGAAAAGCCATGTTTGTATGAATTATCGAGCTGATACCATCGTACCCAAAGAAAGTAGATTGGCTTGGCAGGCGTTCCAAGGGGATCTTTTTTGCTGAGGGCATTGACGTGAAAGATACCCAGTACTCGACAGTACCAGTAAGGATGAGTGCTCTGCTCATCCTCGGCCGCTAGGACCATCACATCTGAGCGTGTGCGAGGATTGATGAAGTCTTGATCCCGCCGTCGATCATAGGTGATAAAGTTTGTGCGGAGTATCTTGTGTTCAAACATCTTGTTATTCTGAATGATGATCAAGTTTCGATCTGCTGGTGTGAACGTTGACGGATCCTCTTTGCGTCCGAGAAAAGTGAGCACATAGTTACGGAGTTTGAGCCCAAAGTCCTGTAAAGTATTTAATTGTTGCCTAGGTGTGAGAGTTCAAAGACATTTTACTTACTCTGATGGCTTCATCATTGTGATGGTTCTGCATGAACTGATCAATGGTTATGGGGTAGCGCTCACTGTCAGAAATGTGGTACAATTTGTTCGGGTTTGTAGGTGGCAGAGGATCAGGATCAGTCTCCTTCATGAGTGGACTCTTCTTCAATTGACGAGGTTCTCGCTGCGCAATAGACTTGGAACGGCGTTGACGAGCGTTCTGCTTGGAAATTTGGAAAACAAAGTTTCGCTTATTGGTCCGAACATAGAAAACTTTGACAAGTTTATGTTCTTGCTCGCCCTATACTAAGATGATTAGCACAGATCTTTTGACTAGATGAATGAGAAGAACGTACGATTTGAGTGCTATAATTATCAGTTGTTCCCTTGCAGCGAATGGTCGGTGCATAGTCAGGTAGAGCATGCATCTTGTACGTAAAGAGGTTGAAGTTCTTCTGTATCTTGCGTCTTTTCTTCGTCTGCTTTCTTTTCCCTTTCCCCTCATCTCCCGATTCACTATTGCCTTGTTTCCTTTTCCTGCTCGATCCTTTGTTCTTTTTCCCCTTCCCCTCGTCACTCTCTTTTCCCTGCTTCCTTCATGTATCTTTGTCCTGCTGTGATTTCCCTCCTTCCTTTGCTTTTCATTCATCATCCAGAGCTTCTCGTCGTTCGCATTTGGTACGTTCCTTGGGAGTTTCACGTGTTTCGACTGTGTCACAGACCTGCTTCTTGAAATTCCGGAGCTGAATTCCTAATTCACGAGTCACGCCCTCAAAAATATGTAGAGTAGTTTCGGAATGTAAGCGAAGCTTCGCAAGCGCATGCCAAGATGCCATGATGAAGAGCAGGTCTTGAATATGGTGGTCCATTTCTTGAGGGAAAAGTTGACAGAAGACGGACAAGGAACACTATAAATGTGTGAGTAACTTGATGCCCAGTGAGTAAGATATCAGAAAGTCTTGTACACACCTGTAAGATATCTTCAAAATCCCGAGCCGCAATTCTTTTCATGCTCGTGGTATCATCTGTAAAACGACAAATGGTACATCTTCCGAACGGCGGACATTTCTTGAATCTACTATCATTTGAGTCTGTTTATCGACCTGTCTCATTGTAGAAGACATACCTCTTGTTTATCTCTGCAATCACATCATCACCCAGGCTGTACGCGATCCGGACAAGATGTTCAAATAGAGCTTTGAAAACGCCGAGCTCAAACTCATGCATCAAATCGACAGCAAAGAGATCAAAGTAGTTTTGGAATGAAGTTTGCAGCTTTTGAAAAAAGGCCGAGAACGCATTCTAAATCAAGAGCTAAGCCAAGATTATGATAAGAGCAGATGATGGGACTTACATTGGTAGGTACTTGCGAAAGCGGCTCAAGCAAGGCTTGTACCGATCTACTGTTGACTCCCTTTCCCTCCTCAAACATGCGTCTTCGTGCCTCTTTGACATTCCATCGCAGCGGGTGAGAGTCGACACGGGATTTGTTACACCGTCGGTTGATGTCGTGAAAGGTTCCCATCTGCGGAATTTCCTTCTTCTCAATTTCGCATCGAGGACATGGACAACGGCCTAGGGTTTTGAGACACGCAAGTAGCATTCTGCAGTAGTGAAATAATCAATAATGAGAAGAAAAATATAAAAAGATACATACTTCTCAGGATAGTCGGCGGAGTACACAATTATGCGAGGGAATAGACGTCTCCAGATACCATCAGCGCAGAGAACAAGTAGTCCATGAATACATGCTTTGACAAAACCGTCATCCAAGAGTAAAAAACCATATCGCTTGCATCAACTCGCGCTTCAAATGAGTCAATACTTCACTTGATGCTGCAGTCTCAAAATGCTTTTGATATATATCTTGGATGTTTGGTAGCTTGAAAGGACTATCAGCCCTTGAAACACACAAATAATGACTAGATACTCACTGATGGAATGTACGCAAAATGATGCGCTGCACCGGAAGATGGCTTGACCCGTGCATACTTTGATAATCCGAGGAAATATATATAGATTGGCCATAACGATGTATTCCCAAAAGTATTGACGCGAGTCGCATCTGAATAGATCATGATCGGGACCATTAACCATGGAATTGGAGCGGAAGGGTCATCGAGGGGCGGGGGAATGGGTTTTGGATGTTTGTATGAGGGATAAGATGATGATGACGATGACTTGGAGCTGGTACTGGATGACCCAGAAGATGAATTCGAACTTGAATTAGAGTTAGAACCAGAAGATGAATCTGAACTCAAATCAGAGTTAGAATCGGAAGGCGAATCTGAATTCGAATCAGACTCCGAGTCAGAAGATGAGTCCATACTTGAATCTGGGTTAGAATTCGAGCCTGATGAGTCTGAACTCAGCCCAGAATTAGATGAGAGAGAGACAAGTCAGACTCAGAGCTCGATGTAGAAGGAGAGTGCAAACCTGATTTGTGCTGAAACTCGGATAACATTTGCTGCTCCTGCTCTAGGAGCTCACACTCAGCATCCAAGTATTCATCGGCTGTGTAAACCTCGCTGTACAGCCGGTCAGGAAGCGAGTCTGGGGTAGGTTTCCAATACTCCTGGAACCCAGACAACGAAAATTTGAGAAACCCGGCATCTTCAAAGGCTGTACGTATAACTTCGACAAAGCTGCGTCGATGTACACCTTTAATTTCCAAAGTAGGAGCATCTGCCTCGCTTCCACTACTCCCAGTACAAGGAAGGGAAATATGAACTGAGCCCTCGGTCCAGATATGAGAAGAGAAGATGGTGCTCGTATCGCCATTCTTGGGCTGGTCCAAGCGTTCAACCTCTCTAGCAGTATGAAAGTCGGAAAGATCAGCCAAATCAAAATTGTCCTTCCTGAGAACATTATCAAGAAGACGATCAACGTGTGCACAACTGAGATTCCCATTCGCCTCGGTATACCAATTGGTAAGGCGAAAGGACGAGGGATTCAGGAACGGTGCAAACCAGTTATCGCTATCCTCGTCCTCTTGGTCACATTTATCGTCTGTGGAAAGTTCGAGATGTGCATTAGCAAGGTACTGCTTTGCGTCATCTGCTACGGCAAAGGTGGGGGCATCTCCGAGGCCGTCAGTCTCTGATATGTGGGGATATTGACCAGGAAGGGTTTGATATATGCGGAAAACGCAAAACTGATCTGGATCAGTTGTATGCTGGGTGGGAATGAATGGAGCAGGTGATGATGTGGGTGATGGAGTGGGGGTATTTGTAGCGTTCTCATCTATGAGAGGTTTGGGATCAGCTTGAACTTGAGGTACGAGTTGAGTAATATTACGATTTTCGTTGTAATTGAAATCATTCCACTGTGCGGGAACGCGAATAGTATGACGTGGTCTCGAGGTCACTTCGGGTTCAGGTTCTGATCGAGTCCCTGTCATGATAGAGTCGGGCTCCAAGTCGGAATGCGATTCTTCATGCATGTATACATCAGGGATGGGATCCGAGTCTGTAAAATTACACATCTGTCAAAACGAACACTAATCAATAGCAATAAATACTTACACTCGTTTTTGGGTTGAGAAACAGAAAGAGACTCAAAGTTACGAGGTGTCTGGTTTGACGTTGAAGCAATAGTGACCTTTTAAAACAGTCAGAGTAGTGATACAGTATCTAACATACGTAAAATGCTACCTTTTTCACTTTCTTTACTGCTCTTTTCACGGTTTTGCGTACTTGAGCCCCTTGCATATGTTTCAAAGACTCCTGATAGCGACTGCAGCCTCTCAGGTGCGCTTGAACAGCTCGTGAAGTGTCATTTACGACATTATCGTCGCAATGCTCACATTGCCACGGCATTTTGATGAGCTATAATGGTGAGAAAAATGTAAGATGTTCTACACCTCAAGTATCTCTCTGTATAATAGCTCTCACATTGATTTCGCGTTTCTGTACTGCGCAATGCGACGAGGAGAGCAAGACTTGCAAAAGAAGAAGTGAAGAAAGAAGCGTAAAGTCACTGCACGTGACCCGTGACTTGTGATATCGATTAAAGGCCGCGCGTCGCTTCTTTCCCTCCAACCAGCTCCTCCTCCATGCCCACCTCAAAGCACTCTGCTTCAGTCATCCCGGACAGCTCTCCTGTCAACGACTCTCTGTCTCAGGCCTCGAAAAGGAAGAAGAGAGCTGACAAGGAAAATAGCAAGAGCAAAACCAAGGACAAGACCCAGAAGGACAAGTGCAGCAAGAAGCGGAAGACGACCCAGGACACTAGCGAGATAGAACAACCCCTCCCTAACGTCGGCGACCTCCTCAATTTCGATGACAATAGCGCAGAGCAACCATCTGCTCAGCCCGAGACGCGTACATCTAAACGCAAGCAGACTGGTCCTAGTACAGCATCTCGCAAGAAGAAAAAGGCGGCAACTCCTGAGGACGAGGGTAGCGATTCCGATGACGACTCAGATACTGACCCGAAGACAATGTAAGTTCTTTCTCGTTGTTTATCTCCTTATCGTTCATTATCTCATTTCTCCTGTAGATCTGCAAAATGTGCTGGACGTTGGTTCATAAGACGCGCAGATCTATGGATCAACGCTCACGACATTGTTTTAACCGGTCTCAAAGCCTCTCAAGATGCTGCTGAGGCTGCCGCCACCACCGCCGCTAACAATGACCCCAATACCTCCAATGCCGCTACCAACGATGCACCACAATCACAGAAGAAGAAGAAGAAAACCAAGAAGCCGAATCCTACGCAAGAGTGAGTCTTTTTAAATGACTTTACTATGCACATGTACTCACTCTCTAGCTCTCAGACGTGCGCTCGAGGTTTACCAACGACTTTTGGAGGACAACGACTCCAACTTCCACGATTTGAAGAAGCTCTTCGTCAGCACCCAGGACGATACTGAGAACAACGCTGGTGCAGATGACGAGATTAATGTGAATGCTGTCCGAGACTACACGAAAATAGTACGTCCTCCGAGTCTTTTTTTTGTTGTCTTCCACTTACTACCACTCATCCTCTACCCCCGTTGTTTGTTACAGATGCAATTCCATGCTTTAAGAGCAAGATCGGACGACACTGGCAAGATCAAGCGTGATATGGACAAGTTACTCGCCAAACCTGGTGCAACACGAATCAAGCTGTGGTCCAAGTCAGGTATGGGCTGGTACGACAAGGCTACCGCCCGTCTATTGTGTCCTATTGATGACCTAGAGGAGTTTGATGATGACCCAGAAACGTGCGTCGCCTTCCTATTTCCATTGCTACGATTTGATCATGTTTATACTCAGGTACATGGACAACGTGCTGAGTGGGTCCGGCAGCAAACATTGGTCTGAATGGGCAACCTTCCTTTATGACGAAGAGCTCATCGATGACGACGACCCCATTTCTGGCCTCTTCCAAGGTCCACTCCTTGTTCGCGTGCGTACTGTCTTTTGCATTAATACTCGCTGACGTTGACTTTTGGTCCCCCTAGGTTTGCAATCACATATACTTCTCATCCGGTGTCAAGAAGAACAACAACACCAAGACAAAGTCTCCGGTCTCTCATCGCCATGGTATGACAGAGATCACTCCTGAGGATATCGCATACGTTGTCGTTCAGGTAACGTTTTTGACTTCCTCTTTTATTTTGACATGCATATTACTAAGAACCTTCCTAGACGCGGTTCCTGCTATCGTCACAGACCACCTGGGGTCATATGGACCACGGTTTCAATGTCAAGGAATTCTATTGGGGTACCATTCGGTACTTCAGGTCTGGTCGTAAGGGATCTCGGGCCATTCTCAAATGGTGGAACAAGTAAGCATGCTTTTCTTTTCTCTTTTTTTTTTTTGTTCTTTCTCTTTTTTCTCTCGCTCTCTTTCTCTTGCTAACATCCTTTCTCACAGGGAGGTCTTTCATGGTGCCGGTGGGACCAAGGAGATGACTGTCGGCCCTCTCAAGGGTAGCCGCTTTTCTCGACTTATGGAAGAAGCCGATGCTTCTGAATCCGAGTCCGACACTGACAAAGCCAAGGACAAGACCAACGCACCTCCCTCCAGATCCAAGTCCGACACCGACAAGGCCAAGACCAAGACCAAGACCAACGCCGCACCTCCCTCAAGTCGTGCTTCTAGCTCGGCACTGGTAATTGAAGAAGATGGTGACGTTACGGGACACCAAGCTGACAACGAGTACCCAGATGAGGATGACGAGTATACACATGAGGATGACGAGAACCAGGAACAGGACCAGGAACGGGATGAGGACCAGGACCAGGATGGGGACGACGACTGAAGTGTTTGTGTTTTCTTGTGAGGATTTTCTTTTTAGTTTTCTTTTTAGTTTCTTGGACTCTCGGACTCTTTGCTACGCTGTCTCTGTGCTATGCTTGACGTTGCTATCCAGATTACTGTACTAATTCTTATTGTTGTCTATTGCTATGTATAATGTTAAATGCAAGTTGTATTCTCTTTTATTATGAATTGTTTGATTGCGAGTGATACAGAATATTATTCCTTGAGCATCTCAGTATACAATGCCTGACCGAAAGGGTATTGTCCGGTATAGCCTACCATGTGAGGTATACCCTGATAAGCTCTACCTTCAGGGTGGAGGCATATCTCATATGGTAGGGAATATCTGGGCATACCTCGCCCGATATTCCCTGCTCATATTGCTCATTTGTTTACCCAATTAAAGCAGAACTGCCTGATCTGATAGGCTTGCTATGCTTAGGTATGTCGAGATTGGCCTTGCATTACCTGACAATCATTTTACATTTTTCGTGATGTCACCAGTCCCTCCTCTGTGAGTCAAGCAACTCTCTTGCATCTTCCACAGTCATTGCTAGCATTAGCAATGATGGCAGGCATGGTAAATTTATGCATACTTTCAATATATAAAGTAATTATGAAGCAATGTTTCTTTTTGAAAAAGTCGTAAAGTCACAAATTTGCAACAAGGTGAACAATGTTCTTTAACAAGATCCCGTAGGTTTGAAGGCATTTTTCATTCCAGTAAATTGTACATGACTTATATGATATACCTGGCCTACATGGGTAATTTAGTGGTACCATATGACCCTCTATCGCTGGTGTAGACCACCCGCACGACAGACTGTACGCAGTGGCGCACATAATGATGCTGAAAACATGCCCCAAACACTCTATATACTCATGCATATCCGATAAAATAAAGAGTGTATATAATACTACCCTAATGAACATAACCGCAAGGGAAAATATATGTGATCGTTGAAGCTATGACGAAAGGCGGTCATACAAATGGTCACCCCGACAGATCCCGAAGTGCGCACCTTCCTTTTTTATCATGCCTGATTGAATTCTCACGGCTCAGTCCTGACCGCTGCACCAGCGCACTTACCACAGACCGCAGTCTCACTAACGCCATACAACCAAATGCATGTTGCCGGACACTCACTGCAAGTGGAATTATATTTTTGATAAGGTATTGTTTTGGTTATACTTCTCAGTGAAGGCACTTAAGGTCAGTGGTCACGGCCGGGGCATCAGCGCCGCACGCGATGGAAGTCGACAAGTGATGTACTAAGTCTAACCAGATTTGATACTCTAATAACTCACTTGAACGCTTTTCGTTCCTTAAAAAGTGAATAACGACTTAGAGGCGGGAGTAATACATCAATGCATCAAAGGGCATCAAACTGCCCGGAAATACGCTAAACGCCTTATGTGAGAGGCGCTTCAGGTACCCATCGAAGCCTTATAGAAGTCCGATCAATTGGTCATGACAGGTGGATTGACGTTGGCGTTGAGAGTGGGTGCAAGGGTGTTGGAGTGCGGGGAGCAACATGCCGAGTGTATAGAAGGGAGCGGTCCGTATTCCTCTGACTAATCGGTCGCTTTCTTTGGTCCAGACCGTCGCACCAGTACTTGTGTTGTCCTGAATCAATCCTCTACTCAATGGTTGGAGAAGATCCAGCCGTTCCTTTCGTACTCTTTTCGGAAGGCGAATTGGAGACGGCTCATAAGACGTGGATTGCCCTCGTACTACGTCTGCCTCTGGCCTCTACGTCCCCCTGATAGTTGTAGTGCTACGGCTAACATGGCATCGAATTCTCTCTTCCTTTATCCCTGGACTTCATTCGTCTCCTTTCAACAAACCATACACACAACAACCAACCAGTCTACTCACTCTCCTCCCTCTCTAGGAAGAAACGCATATGATGGACCTGGAAATATCAAAATTACATCGAAATGGCAAGGAGCTGTACAGTGTCACTGAGCACAGTGAGTAATACCTCAGTACTAAATCCTTCATCCTTTTTACTTTCTTTTCGTCCCATCGTCGAGTCCCAGATATATTTATACATCATTCATTTTATCACTCCTCTACATGTCGTATATCGCTTGGCATCCTTACTGGAGAACATACTGTGTGACACGGAAGATCTGATGGCTAAATCACTCATCTCGTCTAGCTGTGCTTGAAACGCGTACAGGGTGGGGGAATTTTCTACAAGACATAAGCGTAGCATGTAATGTACTGTCGCCTAGCGTTATAGAGCTGATAATAATATATCATTTTGCGTATCCACCCTGTCAATCAAGTTCAGGACTCCACGTCGAAGCATTCGTCTTTCTTCCCACATTTTACATCGCTTTTTATTATTCTACCCGTTGCTTTCTACCACCAAAACGCTCACTAATCTTCATGTCTTCTTCCTTCTTCCTTTCGCACCCAACTTCCTTGACAGCTACTTAATATCCAGCTCTTCACTTTACCTGACACATCTCCCCTCGCATACACTACTTCCTCCTCATTTAGCCAAATTATCATCTACACCCGTTACCTTCAAGCCTAACAATTCACATGTCTGTTCCCGCCTTGGTGGCGATACTCTCCTCGCATCTTCTACACCTTTACGTCCGATTCCATGTACTATCTGGGCAACCACTCAAGGAGGTAAGCAGGAAGACAGAGGGTAGACCAGCGTGTTCGAGTTGGATGTGGACAGGGATTTTGTTAAGGAATCATTGGCTTCTTCATTGGCTTCAGCAGCAGGAGTAGAAGGAAAAAATGTGGAGATACTAGAAGTCAGCGTAGAACACAATGAAGCCCCAACATCATGAGGAAGAGCCCATGCTATTGATTTCTACGCCAAGGAATTCCAGCTTGTGTCTTCATGGGCATAGGAAGATACCAATGCCACCTCTTAACTTACACTCAACGAAACTAAAGACGGAGAAGAAGGCACTGTATACATTCTCCTTTCAAAGAATTCTGATACTGCTTTGCTTGGGTCCCTATCAGAGGGATTACCTGAATGAGGTTAAGGTGTGCGTATTCTCGAATGGGACGGGTGGGGCTGGGTGGTTGGTCCGAGCATGGAACTGGGGCATTGGGAGCCAGTATGGCTTCAGGCATGGAAAAAGGAACAGAAAGAATTATAGGAGGGAGTCATGCTGTATGGTTGGATTAGCTATTGAAATATGTAAGTATGTACAAAAGAGTTAGCTAGGTGATACCAATGAAGATATCTATGTAGCAATGCAAGGTAATAGATTAATCAATCTATCATGGTAGTCATCGGATGCTGCAGCAGAATTTGGTCGAGATAAATGTCCATGCTTAGGAACTTCAATAGAATATTTGAAACTCTCAAACAAAACCTTACTTACCATGGTACAAGTATCTCAGAGACATGTGGACTTTTTTTTATAAATATGATTTCTCTTATTGAACTGGACATAGGCAACAAAATTCTGGATATACGGATTTTGTGATAATTACTCATTTGAACAATGGAATTTCTGGACAGATGAAGGGAACAGATATAAGATGTTGGTTTCCAAGCTGAAATTTTTGAAAAGAAAAGGCAGCAATCCTGATGTTTTTGTGTGAAACTGATCAAATGAAAGCTGTAGAAGCATAGAGATACCAATCAAGTTGAAAGTGAGAAACAAAAAAGAACGAAAAAAAACCAGATATATACAATTGTACTGAACACTCAATCCTCATCCTCAGGATTATCATTCCAAACAGAGGTCCAATCTTCACCACAAACAAATTTGCTCCAGTCAACTTTAACTGCAAAATTTTCAGCATCTGCAGGAATGGTGCCAGCCTGCCTCAAATCATTAAATCCTCTCAGAT
Source organism: Tetrapyrgos nigripes (assembly GCA_013368315.1). NCBI lineage: Eukaryota > Fungi > Basidiomycota > Agaricomycetes > Agaricales > Campanellaceae > Tetrapyrgos > Tetrapyrgos nigripes. The sequence goes on along the minus strand of JAACJM010000301.1, from coordinate 55,539 downwards.
GAGGTGGGATCCATAAAATTAACTTTGGCTCAGGTTCAGCAGTACATAACCAACCCTGAGTATTAATGGAGCATGATTGATATTCTTGATTATACTGGGAGATTGAGGCTGGAATGAGGTTTGGATTGGAAGGATCAATATTCCAGATCCTTACTGTCTTGTCATCAGATCCTGAAACCACATGTCTGCCATCTGATGAGAAGGCCACTGACCTCACCCAATATGTGTGGCCTTCCAGAGGATCTCCAACCTGCTGGCCAGTCTGCATATCCCATATTCTGATAGTCCTGTCACCAGATCCTGACACCACATGTCTGCCATCTGGCGAGAAGGCCACTGACTGCACCCAAGCTGTGTGGCCTTCCAGAGGCTCTCCAACCTGCTGGCAAGTCTGCATATCCCATATTCTGATAGTCCTGTCATCAGAACCTGACACCACATGTCTGCCATCTGGTGAGAAGGCCACTGAGTTAATCTCATCTGTATGGCCTTTTAGAGGCTTTCCAACCTGCTGGCAAGTATGCATATCCCATATTCTGATGGTCCTGTCATAAGATCCTGACACCACATGTCTGCCATCTGGTGAGAAGGCCACTGACTTCACCCAATCTGGATGGCCTTCCAGAGGCTCTCCAACCTGCTTGCAAGTCTGCATATCCCATATTCTGATAGTCCTGTCACCAGATCCTGACACCACATGTCTGCCATCTGGGGAGAAGGCCACTGAAAGCACTGAACTTGTGTGGCCATTCAGAGGCTTTCCAACCTGCTGGAAAATCTGCATATTCCATATTCTGATAGTCCTGTCAGCAGATCCTGACACCACATGTCTGCCATCTGGTGAGAAGGCCACTGACCACACCCAATCTGTATGGCCTTTCAGAGGCTTTCCAACCTGCTTGCAAGTCTGCATATCCCATATTCTGATAGTGCAGTCATCAGATCCTGACACCACATGTCTGCCATCTGGTGAGAAGGCCACTGAGTTAATGGCATCTGTGTGGTTGGAGAGCTGCTGAGGCTCTTCAAAGTGCTGGAAAGTCTGGATATCCCATATTCTGATAGTGTAGTCCTCAGATCCTGACACCACATGTCTGCCATCTGGTGAAAAGGCCACTGACCAAACCCATTCTGTGTGGCCTTTCAGAGGCTCACCAACTTGCTGGCAAGTCTGCATATCCCATATTTTAATAGTCACATCATTGAATACTGACACCACATGTCTGCCATCTGGTGAAAAGGCCACTGACCGGGCCCAACTTGTGTGGCCTCTCAGAGGCTTTCCAACCTGCTTGCAAGTCTGCATATCCCAAATCCTTACAGTGTTATCATTTGATCCTGATACCACATGTCTGCCATCTGGTGAGAAGGCTACTGAAGTAACTTCATTTATGTGGCCTTCCAGAGGCTCTCCAACCTGCTGGCCAGTCTGGATATCCCATATTCTGATAGTGTAGTCAGCAGATCCTGTCACTACATGTCTGCCATCCAGTGAGTAGGCCACTGACCTCACCCTTTCTGTGTGGCCTTCCAGAGGCTCTCCAAATTGTTGTCCTGTTTGGATATCCCAAATCCTTACAGTGTTATCATCTGATCCTGATACCACATGTCTGCCATCTGGTGAGAAGGCTACTGAATTAACTCGGTCTCTGTGGCCTTCCAGAGACTCTCCAACCTGCTGGCCAGTCTGGATATCCCATATTCTGATAGTGTAGTCAGCAGATCCTGACACTACATGTCTCCCATCTGGTGAGTAGGCTACTGACTGCACCCAATTTGTGTGGCCAACAAAAGGCTCTCCAAACTGGTGTCCTGTTTGGACATCCCAAATCCTTACAGTATTATCATAAGATCCTGATACAATATGTCTTCCATCTGGTGAATATGCCACACTTTTTACTGCACTTGTTGCTGATATTGTCATTGGGAGGTTAATCCATCTATGTCTTCCAATTTTGATGGCATTCTGAATATGTTTTGTGAAGCCTTCTACCACATTTAATCCAGGTTGTTCTACTGTATCATTTTGACCAATTTGTGACAGGTTTGGGACTGTGACCTTGTCTCGTGAACTTTTTTTTTTGTGACATGGCATCAATGACCTTGGACACAGCAGAATTGTTCCTGAATTTCGCGAGAAACTTGTCTATTTTGGCACGAATTTTGAGGTGCTGTGACTGTGGGTTTGTGAAATGGTACAACATTGGCAATATTGAGAGGTAAATATGTGGTGTACTTTCAGACAAAAGAATTCCAAAAGTATCTGCTATCTGATGAAGTTCTTCTGTCAAGGTTCCTACATCTTTATTCTTTTCAAAATTTCAGTGAGTTTCCATTTAGGTACATAGCTTGCTATTCTTACCTTATTGATATTTGCCCATTGTGACATATCCCCTAGACATCTCTTTACAGCAAAGGATTTCCCCATTACACTCATGCATTCTAACCAGAAAATTATGCATTTACTTCTCATAAAATCTGTGATGGTCAATTGGATCATGTTGCCTGCAGGTTCAACTTCTGCTTCCCTTGCATGTCTAGTCCAGCTGGAACAGCTATATCTTAACTCAGATGGGATATACATATTAACCCTATCCTCTATGGTTGGATTTTTCACTGCCTTATTCTTGAGAAAAGAGGTCTCCAGGTGGCAGATATTAAATCTAAGCTCCTTTCTCATAATCTCCAAGCAAGCACTAGCAAGTTGCAAATGGGTAAATTTTGGATGGATGTTGAGCTTATTCTCTGAAGATGTGAGAAACTCTCCAAATGACAAATGATAGTATAGCTTTCCATCCCGATCATAGACTAGTGCTCTTAATTGATTAATCACTTCTTCAGTGACTCTGGTTGGTACATCAACTCCTTTTGCACAAAGCAAGTTTTTCAATGTATCTTGTGAAACAGGTTCAATCACTGCCAGAATTGCTCCCACCACCACTGTAAGATACTTGAGATTGTCTTGTTGGGAAAATGACTCTGTCAAGACTGTCTTGTATAAGTGATACAAGGGTTCATATGGTTGCAATTCATCATAGGTGCCTTTTTTCAAGTTAAGTATAATCTCTAGCCTTCCAGCTTTATCCACTCCCATTTCTATAAATGTTAGAGCTGTAGTGACCCAGATGAAAAGTCCATTTGCTTTTGCCAGCATATTGTCCATCTTTTCATTGGAGACCCATGACAGTTTGCTCGTGATCAACTTTCTCAGATCATCAGCAGTACCAATATGATCAGAAAGGTCAATCTTCTTGATAAAAAATTCTCCCATGAGCTCCTCTGTGATTTCTGGATTTGGTCTGCTTGTTACAATTATCTTGAGCCATGCAAATTGATTTAGAGTTTTGAGATGGCGCAATAATTCTCTGCGATTTAAGCCTGTACCCCATTCATCAAGTCCGTCAATTATTATAATCACCACCTTTTCTGATGATTTGATGATCAGCTTTTCAAGCACTGGTAGATCAAGGAATAATTCTAGCTGCTCAGAAAGTGACAGGCTTGTGCCATCCAAAGAGGGATCCCTATTGAGAGACTCCAGAAGACCTTTCCCATACTCCGGAAAAACCTGAGCCAAATGATAGCTCAGAGTTGGGACCAAATTACAGATGTGACTTGTTTCCTGTCCTTTGACACAATGAAATGTTAAAGCCAGTTTGACTTCTTTCTTTGTGTCTATTTTTCTGATTTTACGGGCAAGTGAAACTGCTATGGCACTTTTGCCAGTCCCAGCTATACCATAGATCCAAGCAATGGTAGTGTTGGCGTCAATTACCCAGTCACAAAGGTCATTAAGAATCTTGACTCTTGTTCCCTCCAAACAAGTGTCTGTCTTTCTTGCTGGCTTAGAAATTGGATTCAATTTCTGCTTCAATTCCTTAAGTATTTCTGCCTTCTCATTGGCTGGTACTTTGTAAGTCCAAGGAAAAGAAATATAAAAATACAAATCAATTTAGTACTTACCACCAAAGTTATTGTTGGTAGTCTGAATAAAGTCTCTTCCAACATTGCTGATTGTCACTCCTGTCATAGTGAAATTTGATGCATTTGGAAACATGCTTTGGTTGACAACAGTGGTCTGTTCTATTTGGGAAATGACCAAAATTGGTTGTTCCCATATTGCGTGGTTCTCATTTTTTGGATAGCACTTACCTCCCGTGTTTGAGTTTTCTTGGATTTGTCTCCGACTAGCAGAGTTATTTCTCGATTGATTTCCAATGTGGTGCCTGATAGTGTTGTTTCCTTGTTGAAGAGCATTTCCATCCTCTGAGGTGCCCATGATGCCACGGGAATTCCAGCAATGATGAGCAGAAGGCACGAGCAAAGAAAAGTGTCCAGTGCACGTGAGCCAGTCTTGATTGGTTGCGCGAAAGACTAACAAGTGTCCAATGCACGTGAACCACTCTTAATTGGCCGCGTGAAAGACTAGCTTTTACTGCTATCATTCACTCGCAAACTTCTGAGCTTCTTTGCCAAACTCACCTGATTTGGACAGAACTCGGACGACAAGACTCTTGACTCCCGATTTTGGTATAGTGCTCAAACGGATATTTATTCACACATAAGACAACCTGACACTGGCAGAAACACTTCTCTCTTTCCTCACATTAAGCCAATAACTGTCCGGCAGCGATTTGATCTGCTTCACAGCACTATTGCCAGAAGTTGTCTACTCACTGTCAGATTCCTCCATTTCTCAATGCATCTACACTACATACATCTTCAAAACACATACTTATTCCCGGAGCCATGAATACTAGTAGGACCACTTAAATGCAACATCCTGCCTTGAAGGTTATCCTATCCTATCCTATATGTTTTTGTTGATCATTCTACGCCGTATGTCCAGTTTCCGTATCTTCATTTTTTGATTTTCCTTCTTTGGAGCAATACGTCCTCACTCCCTGTAAGAACCCCGTCTAGAACAATCTATTAGAATCTATTCACACGCATCTCAGTCTATAACCATCTATTCCCTCTCTGTTTTGATCGTTCAAAATCGTTCCTTTTCGCACCTTATGCCTCTCATTCGTTAAATGAAGCTGTCAATCAGATTAATCACTCTAAGTCCGATAGAAGCTAGCTATGGCTTCTTGATCGATAAAGTTAAAAAAATTTTATCAAGTCCGCAAGTTCCTCTTTTGCTACCGCAATGAGCTCGTCCTCTTCAGCCCGTCAACGCCGCGCTAAGCACAGTACAACACAAGATGAAATAGACCATGAGCTTGGCAGATATCTAGCTGCTTCAGACCGGACACGTATCAATAGCCTCAAAAGACAAGGGGAGGGCGATGGCGAGGAAAATAGCAGAGAGACTCGACGCCGGATTGATGATTCTCCTCCTCCCCAACGACAAGTACCTTCAACCCCTCCAGAACCTATCCCTAGCCCCATTTCGCAGAATTCTCCGCATCGCACTCCCAGTCCTCTGCAAATTACTCCGAATGGTAGTCCACATAATCCTCAGCAAAGTCCCCATCACTCCCCCCCACACACCCCTCCTGGAACACCTCCCCCTACAGTTACCAATAGATGGCCGACAACTACACCTGGATTGGATGGTGTTGTAGATGAAGTGCGCATTGCTGCAGTTTTCACGGACATGTTAAAAACTGCTTCCCTGGACGAGAGTGGGATGAAGTCCGCGGATGTAACACGGCTTCATGAACCGCAGTCTGCTGCTCCTCTTGATGAACTCGATGATCCAGATTTGCGTATGTGTATGAAGATTTTTATTGCGCATAGTGGTGCGAGCGAGGAGACGTACAAGCAGACACGCGCAGCTGTAATGGAAAGGCACCCAGATGATGTCTTCTATTCCTACGAGCAGATGCAAAGGAGGGTCCAGCGGCTTAGTGGCATTATTCCTATTATGCATGATATGTGTCCCAACACATGCATGAGTTTTATAGGTCCTTTCAGCGAGCTGGATAACTGCCAGTATTGTGACGAACCTCGTTATCATCCCGGGACTACAGAACCATGTCAACAATTCCCCACTATTCCAATTGGTCCACTGATACAGGCACTGTATCGACACCGAGAAACTGCTGAGAAGATGCATTATCGAAGACGCGTCACAGCAAAGATTATTGCTGATGCAAACGGAGGTCCTATCAGACTGGACAAGTACAACGATACTGTTTGCGGAAAAGCATACCTGGAGGCAGTTCAGGCTGGGAAGATTAAGGACATCGATACTATGATACAGTTTTCAATCGACGGGGCCCAGTTGTATCGTGACAAGCAGTCGGATTGTTGGATTGGTATATATGTCTTTCACGATCTTCCCCTAGGTGAAGAATTCCTTTCATATGACTTATTTTCAGTTATTCTAATCTACATCGTCAGATATCCGATACACCAAGGATTTTGTCTATCCTGCTGTCATCATTCCTGGTCCGAACAAGCCCAAGCAGACCGAATCTTTCATCTTCCCATGTCTCTATCATCAAGCAGCACTTCAGAACGAAGGATTAGCCTATTACGATGCCTTTGATGATGTCGAGGTCACTCAATCCATTCCATTCGGCTTATTCATTGCTGCTGACAGTGTTGCGATGGCAATGCTTGCGGGTCTTGTTGGCCATAGCGGAAAGTATGGGTGTCGCCTGTACTGTAATTTGACTGGTCGCCATCGTTCGGGGGATGGACACTACTACCCTTGTCTGCTGAAACCAGATGGCTACAACGTTGCTGGTTGCAATCATGATGACGTCCTTCCCAGGGAACTTTCTCTCTGCTTTTCCCGTGTTGAAGCCCGCTACAACAAGAACTTGAAACATATCTGTAAATCCCCAAATCAAACTCAGTACGAAACCCATTGTCGCGAAACTGGAATCGTCAAGCCATCTCTGTTTAGTGGTCTCCGAGCTACCCTGGGTGTCCCAAGCATGTTTGTGATGGATATCATGCATTTGGTTAATCTTAATGATCCTGATCTTCTCATGGGCTTATGGACCGGGAAATTGAAATCGTATGGTGGTGATGATCCGAACACTTGGCCTTGGGCTGTCCTGAAGGATGCATTGTTCAAGGCGCACGGAGAAAGTGTTGCACTGGCTGGGCAATTTATTCCATCTACATTCGGTAACGCTCCTCGAAACCTGCATGAAAAGCTGAACACCCAGTATAAAGCTTGGGAGTTCCAGCTGTATCTGTATGGTCTTGGTCCTGCCCTTTTCTATCACATTCTTCCCTACGAGTACTGGGAAAACTTTTGCCTCCTTGTCCGAGGAATCCGCCTCCTCCAACAGCGCACTATTACAGCAGCCGAACTTCAAGAAGGCAAGAAGGCAATCATACAGTTTACATATGACTTTGAAAAACTATACTACCAACGTAACCCGAACCAAATCCATTTTGTTCGACAGGCTATCCACCTTCTTTCTCATTTCGGAGACGAGACTGTCCGTGTGGGTCCATTGGCTTGTTATGCACAGTGGGTCATGGAGACAGCTATTGGATTGCTTGGGAACCTTATTGGTTCAGACAGGAGTCCATTCGCTAATCTTGCACAGAAGGCAATCAAACAAGCACAATTTAACTCCATACATTCTATAGCCCCCGACCTTTTACCTGCACCTTCCGGTAATCCCAGAGCTGTTGACGTTGGAAACGGATATGCCCTTCTTCCTGCGCGCGAGAGCTCCTTTTATAATTTGCCTGAACGTGAAGCAGATTTGATTCTCCAGTACTGGAACAGTCAAGGCTGGCATAGGAACGACAACTGGGCTCGACAGATTCGTCGATGGGCTAGGCTGAGGTTGCCAAACAGTCAGATCTGTAGGTCTTGCTGGAAGGAATCTATCTCAAAGCAAAAACTCCGAAGGGCACACATAGTCAAGGTAAAATATCAGTTAAATATTTTGAGAATAGCTGATTAAACCTGTCATACACCTGTCATACAGATACTTCGTGATGGAAAGAATGAAATTGCAGAAGTTCGATACTTCTTCTCTTTGAACTTCGGCAATATCAAGTATACCTTGTGCCTTGCTTCGGTCTATGGTGATCTTGACGAACAGTTGTGGGAGCAATCTCATAAGACTGTATATGCCTGTCATTATCGAGGCATGGATGGCTTTGCAGTCTTTGAGGTTGGGTGTATAATATCTGTGGTTGGCATGGTTCCGTTCTACAAAGCTACCAAGGATGGACAGGTAGAAATTCCAGACACCTTGGAGTTCTTAATTGAAAAGCTGTTTTTGGAGTTGGAGGTCTTACGTGGGGTAGAAGAGGAAGATGACGAAGATTTAGATGCAGGCAATTAGATTGTAGAATGGTTCTCGTATTGAAATCTGTACTTACGCTTGTTACAGCAAGCCATGTCACAATTGTCACAACTTTCTCTCTTGCACATACGCGTCGTACACGACATACACGACATACACAACGCAAATGCATAGATTTGCATCTCAATAGCCTTGTTCTGACTGCCCTCTTCTGATCCCTGTTCTTTCTGATATGTCATTCTCTTCTCAGCCCCAGCCTTTCTCTGGCAATCCCGTCTTTGCCGCTGCTTCTGTCTTTGACTCCCCAACTGTCCTTCACACCGAAATGAGCTCTAATACCAGTCTTCCCTCCTCTGGTGCCTTCTCCACCAACAAGAATGAAGATAACCACTTGGCGAGCCCATGGGTCCAGCAATCCACTCAAATTATCAGGCAGTCAAATCCCGCAATGCAAATGTCAAATAATGCTGGATTACCCGCTGGCGTAAATGATGCCAGTAACTCGGTGAGTGTTTTTCTATTCATCAGAGTGTTTCTAACAACCTTTTCATTTCAGATGACTCTGAATACAAGCCAGACCCAGTACATGGCCTCCAACCATAATGGCGTGTATCACAACAACTTCGGCATGCTCAATAGCTTCTCAAATGATTATTTTCAAATACGGGAGGATAACATGAGGATGAAGATGAGGATACAAGAGTTGGAAGACCGTTGTAAATGGTTACAGTGAGCCGCTTGGTATTTTCCTACAAGTCACTACATATTTCATTGACGATCATTCCTAGAGATCTGGCAATGCGTACTCCCCAACCTCCTGCTACTCCCACTCTTAGCTTCCTGGGCGAGCCTCTCCTTACACCAGAACCTTCCATCCATCCATCTCAGCTCCCCAAGATCTGTTTTTATATGAAGGAATCATGGAAGCAGTATGAAAAGACGACACAGGGCCAATCTGATGCCCTAGCGACAGCTCCGAAGAAGAAGGGCAAGAAGAAAGCAGAAGATCGGGTCGTTCCAGGATATCTTGAAGACGAAAACGGCAATGTCATCTCTGTCAGCACCCTCGATGCCGCCAGCAATTTGGCTCACAAGCTATGGAGGGCTTTTGCTAAAGAAGGCCGTGCTCCACAACAATGGAAGTCTCTTGATCCAGTTCTACATTCTCATTTTGTCGCCAAGATGTACCTCGCTTATCCTTTCTGGCGCTATTGTGCCAATAACTACAAATTAGAGCAGTGGTGTGGTGACCACTACTATTCGTTCTCTCAGCAGATCTTTGGCAAGAAGAGGAAGGGCAGTTCCGCATCTGCAAGCAGCGCTCGTTCAGCAAAACAGCAGCGCATAGATCCAGATAGTGACGGCGACGACTTTGCTGGCCTGTTAAAAATGGATTCTGATGACAATAAAGGTGAGCTCCGTTTCTTGTGGTCCGCAGTCGCTAATCTATTTCATAGATTTTCACAGCAACTCTAACCTGATCTCGACTCCAACCATAGAAGAACCTCTTGCAAGTCCCGACACTTCGTCTCCCTTGGCATCCTCAAACCATGTTCCTGTCTCTTCTGCAGTCCTTACACCTCAGCCCGCCTCAATTGCAAGCACTTTTTCGCAACTCGTACCTACTGTCGACGCTCATGAAGTCAACACCAATATCAATACTACCATGGCAACCGTTCCTATCACCGCTTCCGATCCCGCCCCTTCTTCGGACACCAGTGCCACTCCCTTGACAAGTACAGATACGTTCGAAAACACCTCTCAGACGACTGTGACAGTAATCGATGAAACGAACGGCACCGCAGCAACTTCAACACTTTCTCCCAACGTCGCTACTCAGAAAACTGCAACAGTACTTCAAGAAATTACTAACACGACGGGATCGAGTACTAGCAAGTCTCAAATTGTCGCAAATCCTTTGTGAGTACTCCACTTTCTTTTCTCATTACCATTCTAACTTTCTCGTAGGGACGAAATTGATTACTCGTCAATTCAGATACCTCCCTCTAAGCACCCTACCCCACGTCAGTCTTGTTTTCTACTCTCGTCCCTCAATGGCTCATTTCTTGATTAGATCCAGGTATGGCTGCCGAGAAAGATACATCAAAGGCCAAGCCGAAACCTACATCATCCAAAAGAGTTCCCGCCGATGAGAAACCTATCATTGCATCAGATACTGCAATGACGGGAAGGTGCGTTCCTTATACCCTGATGCAATTACTAGTGTTCATGCCGCTTGTAGAAACCTCGCTATCATAATTTGGCTTAGGACAAATCCCAACGGCTCCAAGAAAGCCTTTACAGAATGGTGGGACAGTGTATCGCAATCTGACCGAAAGGTGCGTAGGTTTTACTTGCTTGGCTTTCCTTGGTATTCATGCCATTGGATAGAAACTGGATAAAGCAGCAAAGAAAGCAGTGAGTACTTCATTTATCGTTCATTTCATTCCCTAACGAGTGTATTGCAGAAAAACGACAACATACTCCTCAAGGATGTATTGGGCGACGACTTGCCGAAACCACCAGCCAATCTGAACGCCAGTCAGAGCAACAGGGAGCCAGAAGTATAGATACGTAGCGAGTAGAATGGTATCATAACGGGCATTGTACACTATAGACTGTAATTGACCCATATTGACAGTAATAGATGGGAATATTTTGAAAATAGAGCTCGAATAGCTTTTGGGTAGACTGCTATAGATGAGAATAGCCAGTTGGCTAGAAGTTGGCAGGACGAGCTATAACCTTGATTTTGATAGATTTTGATAGGTGGGAATAGACAGATATAGCTCCATCTAGACGGGATTCTTACAGGGCCCCATCGACGAATCTGTCGAGCCCAGTTGTCGTTCCTATGCCAGCCTTGACTGTTCCAGTACTGGAGAATCAAATCTGCTTCACGTTCAGGCAAATTATAAAAGGAGCTCTCGCGCGCAGGAAGAAGGGCATATCCGTTTCCAACGTCAACAGCTCTGGGATTACCGGAAGGTGCAGGTAAAAGGTCGGGGGCTATAGAATGTATGGAGTTAAATTGTGCTTGTTTGATTGCCTTCTGTGCAAGATTAGCGAATGGACTCCTGTCTGAACCAATAAGGTTCCCAAGCAATCCAATAGCTGTCTCCATGACCCACTGTGCATAACAAGCCAATGGACCCACACGGACAGTCTCGTCTCCGAAATGAGAAAGAAGGTGGATAGCCTGTCGAACAAAATGGATTTGGTTCGGGTTACGTTGGTAGTATAGTTTTTCAAAGTCATATGTAAACTGTATGATTGCCTTCTTGCCTTCTTGAAGTTCGGCTGCTGTAATAGTGCGCTGTTGGAGGAGGCGGATTCCTCGGACAAGGAAGCAAAAGTTTTCCCAGTACTCGTAGGGAAGAATGTGATAGAAAAGGGCAGGACCAAGACCATACAGATACAGCTGGAACTCCCAAGCTTTATACTGGGTGTTCAGCTTTTCATGCAGGTTTCGAGGAGCGTTACCGAATGTAGATGGAATAAATTGCCCAGCCAGTGCAACACTTTCTCCGTGCGCCTTGAACAATGCATCCTTCAGGACAGCCCAAGGCCAAGTGTTCGGATCATCACCACCATACGATTTCAATTTCCCGGTCCATAAGCCCATGAGAAGATCAGGATCATTAAGATTAACCAAATGCATGATATCCATCACAAACATGCTTGGGACACCCAGGGTAGCTCGGAGACCACTAAACAGAGATGGCTTGACGATTCCAGTTTCGCGACAATGGGTTTCGTACTGAGTTTGATTTGGGGATTTACAGATATGTTTCAAGTTCTTGTTGTAGCGGGCTTCAACACGGGAAAAGCAGAGAGAAAGTTCCCTGGGAAGGACGTCATCATGATTGCAACCAGCAACGTTGTAGCCATCTGGTTTCAGCAGACAAGGGTAGTAGTGTCCATCCCCCGAACGATGGCGACCAGTCAAATTACAGTACAGGCGACACCCATACTTTCCGCTATGGCCAACAAGACCCGCAAGCATTGCCATCGCAACACTGTCAGCAGCAATGAATAAGCCGAATGGAATGGATTGAGTGACCTCGACATCATCAAAGGCATCGTAATAGGCTAATCCTTCGTTCTGAAGTGCTGCTTGATGATAGAGACATGGGAAGATGAAAGATTCGGTCTGCTTGGGCTTGTTCGGACCAGGAATGATGACAGCAGGATAGACAAAATCCTTGGTGTATCGGATATCTGACGATGTAGATTAGAATAACTGAAAATAAGTCATATGAAAGGAATTCTTCACCTAGGGGAAGATCGTGAAAGACATATATACCAATCCAACAATCCGACTGCTTGTCACGATACAACTGGGCCCCGTCGATTGAAAACTGTATCATAGTATCGATGTCCTTAATCTTCCCAGCCTGAACTGCCTCCAGGTATGCTTTTCCGCAAACAGTATCGTTGTACTTGTCCAGTCTGATAGGACCTCCGTTTGCATCAGCAATAATCTTTGCTGTGACGCGTCTTCGATAATGCATCTTCTCAGCAGTTTCTCGGTGTCGATACAGTGCCTGTATCAGTGGACCAATTGGAATAGTGGGGAATTGTTGACATGGTTCTGTAGTCCCGGGATGATAACGAGGTTCGTCACAATACTGGCAGTTATCCAGCTCGCTGAAAGGACCTATAAAACTCATGCATGTGTTGGGACACATATCATGCATAATAGGAATAATGCCACTAAGCCGCTGGACCCTCCTTTGCATCTGCTCGTAGGAATAGAAGACATCATCCGGGTGCCTTTCCATTACAGCTGCGCGTGTCTGCTTGTACGTCTCCTCGCTCGCACCACTATGCGCAATAAAAATCTTCATACACATACGCAAATCTGGATCATCGAGTTCATCAAGAGGAGCAGCAGACTGCGGTTCATGAAGCCGTGTTACATCCGCGGACTTCATCCCACTCTCGTCCAGGGAAGCAGTTTTTAACATGTCCGTGAAAACTGCAGCAATGCGCACTTCATCTACAACACCATCCAATCCAGGTGTAGTTGTCGGCCATCTATTGGTAACTGTAGGGGGAGGTGTTCCAGGAGGGGTGTGTGGGGGGGAGTGATGGGGACTTTGCTGAGGATTATGTGGACTACCATTCGGAGTAATTTGCAGAGGACTGGGAGTGCGATGCGGAGAATTCTGCGAAATGGGGCTAGGGATAGGTTCTGGAGGGGTTGAAGGTACTTGTCGTTGGGGAGGAGGAGAATCATCAATCCGGCGTCGAGTCTCTCTGCTATTTTCCTCGCCATCGCCCTCCCCTTGTCTTTTGAGGCTATTGATACGTGTCCGGTCTGAAGCAGCTAGATATCTGCCAAGCTCATGGTCTATTTCATCTTGTGTTGTACTGTGCTTAGCGCGGCGTTGACGGGCTGAAGAGGACGAGCTCATTGCGGTAGCAAAAGAGGAACTTGCGGACTTGATAAAATTTTTTTAACTTTATCGATCAAGAAGCCATAGCTAGCTTCTATCGGACTTAGAGTGATTAATCTGATTGACAGCTTCATTTAACGAATGAGAGGCATAAGGTGCGAAAAGGAACGATTTTGAACGATCAAAACAGAGAGGGAATAGATGGTTATAGACTGAGATGCGTGTGAATAGATTCTAATAGATTGTTCTAGACGGGGTTCTTACAGGGCCTCACTCCCTATCTTTGGGTTTTTGTTTATATGAGAAATGTAATTGTTTTACGAGGCCAAAAGAGATGATGGGTGAATGGCAGAGAACTTGTTCTCGGTGGAAGAGGTGCCATTTATCAGGGAAGTGGACACCATATGACAAAGGATGGGCAGACTCCGTAAGTCGTCACTAAATTACACAGAATCTATGTAGATATTCCCTTTACCAACAGCAGGATATGCGCCATACGAATGTACTTCTGTGATTGAGAGACCTTGGGAGAAATATAACAATAAGCAAAATGAACGTAATGAAGGAATATGAAAACGTACCATGAACTGCGAAGTAAACGGGCACCCTCTGAGCTTCATGGCCCTCAGCCTGAGGTATACCCAGCTCTTTCTTGATAGAGTCTATCACTCTAAATGTCCTCGTCCTAACCCATACTTTCATCTTCTTCAGCTCAGCCTCTCGCAGCCTTTTCACTCTCCCCATCTCCATCCCATGCTATCCCATGCTTTACCAGATACCTCGCAGGATTCTCGGACCTTAACGAGGAGGCCAGAGAAGACTCGCCAGCTTCACGAGGGGGACGGTTTGCACTTAGACGGGTGTAGGGTTCATGTGAAAAGGTAGAAGTGTCCAACCTGCTGAGTGTAGGACTCTGCAGCGTCCGGAGTAAGGAATTCTAGCAGCGAGAATCGGATAAGTAAGCAAATGATGAAGAAATACGAAAACGTAGCATGGATCGCAAGGTAAACAAGCACCTTCTGAACTTCATGACCCTCAGGAATACCCAGTCTCGTCTTGAAAGAGTCGATGTCCTCGTCCTCACCCATCCTCCTGTCTTTAACTACGTCACGCTTGTTTCCGCCCACTCTCTCGCAACATTTTCCCTCTCTGCATCTCCATCCCCGTGTTATCCCATGCATCACCAGATACCTCGTAGGATTCTCGGACCTTAACGAAGAGGCCAGAGAAGACTTGCCCAACTCTGTTGATATATGTTTCGCAGGTACGCCTGTTGAGTATCCCAAGCCTCTTGACTAACGCAGCTTCAAGCGCGAGGAGAACGGTTTGCGTGGAAACAGGTGTAGGATTGATGTGAGAAGGTATTTGTATCATCTATGTCATACAGAGCGACCCATAAAGGAGTCGGAAGCAGAGTTTCGGGCATCGGAGAGGAAAGATTTGAGGTGGTGAAGTCGAAGTTGAAGTGGGACGTGTTCGTTGTTGTACCAGTCCATATTCATGTTTCCAGCAACATGCTGAGCGTAGGACTCGGCAGCTTCCGGAGTAAGGGATTCTAGTGGCAAGAAACAGATAAATGAGCAAAGTGGATAGCGACGAAGAAATACAAAAACGTACCGTGGACCGCGAAGTAAATAAGCACCTTCTGCACCTCAGGACCCTCAGGGATACCCAGCCCTGTCTAAGAGAGCCATGCAATCACTCTAAACGTCCTCGTCGTCACCCATCCCTTCGTCTTCTTCAACTCTGTTACACTTGTTTCTGCCCACTCTCTCACAGCCTTTTCACTCTCCCCATCTTCACCCCATGTTATCCCGTGTGTCACCAGGTACTTTGTTGGATTCCTGGACTTCAACGATGACGAAAGAGAAGACTCATCCAAGTCTGTATGACCTTCAGAGGTACGTCTGTCAAGTATTTCCAGCCTCTTGACCAACGCAGCTTCGCGAGGTGGACGGTTTGCGTGTAGAAAGTGTAGGATTCACATGGGAAAGTTGTGGTGTCGTCTATATCGTAGAGAGCGACCCATGAATGAATATGGGAGTCGGAAGCAAGTATCGGGCACCGGAGAGGAAGGATTCAAGGTGGTGAAGTGGAAGTGAGACGTGTTTGTGCCAGTTGTACAAGTCTAGATAGCAAAATTTTATTAGACGTTTGACCCGTGTTGAGAGATAGCAAGAGATATACATACCTTGAAATTTGTTCAAAGACCCTTCTTTGCCCGGCTCAGAGTAGACGATGAGGAATCCAGGACCCATAGCTCATTGCTTCCATGGTATATCGCTTAAAAGCAGGGAAATACCATTCCCGGTTCAAATTCCCGCAATGCCCAACCTCGTTCTTCCGACTCCTCGCTCTGATCCCTTCGTGGAGCACTCGTTGGTTAGCCCGGGATTGTTAGCGATAGTAGGCGTAGCTGCTAGAGCCAGAAAACAGAGAGCTAGAACCCCCCCCTCCCCCCCCGCACGAGACACTGGATGCGGATCCAAACACCTTTCTAGCTGTAGCCGTCGCAGCTAAACCAGACGAAGTACCCACTGAGGTCAGGGGAGTAGAGCTGACTGTGACAGCGGAAGACATCGACGCCGATGCACCGACCCCAGCTTCTCAGACCCAGACCCGACAGCCATGGTTTGATAACGTTTTTGTAGGATGGGGCTGTTTTGATAGTAGAATGCGTGCGGTTAGAAGCATAGGTGTGGATATGAGATATGGTGTATGGGGTAGGGTATGGAGAGTCGGAATCTGGATGATACGGGGTAGGCGCAACAGGAAGGAAAGATGGAATGAGAAGGCAGGATGGGGAAACAGAGGAATAGGGAAAAAGTGAGTCAGTTACCGGTGTGCAGTGCGCAGCAAAGACAGAAATACAAAATAGTGAACCAAAGAGAAAGAGAGAGCAGCCAATAAGGCGAAGAGAGGGACTTTGGGCCCTGGCAGCAAAGAAAGGAGGGGGGGAAAAGAGAGCAATGGAGAAGATACGTACGTCCTAGCCTCACTCAACTCTACCAACCTCGGATGTTTCTTCGCTTCAGAGTACAGTCCATCAAACACCACCCGTCTGGGGACGCACCAAACCGACTTGCCCCACTACTCGTCCTCCTCGATCCCGGCGCAGCAGTAGGACTGGCAGACCCAAGTACGATTTCCTTCTATAAAGTCAACTACATTCCATACCATTGGTAACTGAGTCGAAAAAGTGTGGAGGTTGCGTAGTGTAGAAGCTTCTGGAGGAAGGAATTCTAGCGGAACGGTTAGATAAGCAAAATGAATGCGATGAAGAAATACGAGGACGTACTATGAACTGCGAGGTCTATGGGCACCTTCTGAGCTTCAGGACCCTGAGGGATACCCAGCCCCGTCTTGAGAGAGTCTATCACTCCACTCTTAATGTCCTCGTCGTCACCCATCCCCTCCGTCTTTTTTAACTCCGTCACACTCGTTTCCGCCCACTCTCTCGCAACCTTTTCACTCTCTGGATCTCCATCCCATGTTACCCGGTGTCACCAGCTACTTTGTTGGATTCTCTGACTTGACGAAGACGAAAGAGAAGACTCGTCCGAGTCTGTATGACATTCACTGGTAGTACGTCTGTCCCTCTTGACTAATGCGGCTTCTCAAGGAGAACGGTTTGCACGTAGACGGGTTTAGGATTCATATGCGAAGGTAGGAATGTTGTCGATATTGTAGAGATCGACCATGAAGGAGTTTGGGAGTTGGAAACAGAGTGTCGGACACCGGAGAGGAAGGATTTGAGGTGGTGAAGTCGAACGGGGACGTGTTTGTGGTTGTATCGGTCTAGATAGCAAAGCTTTAGATGTTTGACCTGGGTTGAGAGAAAGCGAAAGAGATACCTAGAAACTTGTCCAGAGACCCTTCTTTGCCCGACGCAGAGTAGATGATGTGGAATCCAGGAGCCATACTTCGAGCTCATCACTTCAATGTGGTATCGAGGTCAAGCCGTGGAAATACCACCATACTATTGCCCGGTTCAAACTCCCGCACTGCCTAACCTCGTTCTTTCCACTCCCAGCTTTGATCCCTTCATGGAGTAATAGTCACAGCTATGGGACAGCTGGGTCTAGATGAGAGAGAGCTAGAACCCCCCCCACCAGATGGAGATGTAGATGCCTTCTAGCCATCGCCGTCGCCGTCGCAGCTGAACCAGATGAAGTACCCATTGGGGTCGAGGCGGTAGGGCTGACGATAACAATAGAAGATATCAACGCTGACGCACTGAGCCCCGGTCTGCCAGACTGGCCAACCTGATTGTCATGGTATGAGAACGGCATTCATAGGATGGGGTTGTGTTTCCGATAGTGATATTAGTGTGCGTACGGTTAGGAGTATAGGCGTGGATATGAGATGTGATATGGGTGTACGGGGTGGGGGTGTGGAGAGTCGGAATCTGAATGATACGGGGTATGCGCAACAGGAAGGAAAGATGGAATGGAAAGGCAGTGGGGAAATGGAGGAATGGGGAAAAACTAAGTCAGTTATCAGTGTTGAGTGTACGGTAAACAGAGAAATGCGAAACAGTGAACCAAAGCGAGGCAGAAAAAGCAGCGAAGAAGACGAAGAGGGGGACTTTGGGCCCTGGGGGGAAAGCAAGGGGGGAAAGGGGGGGAAAAGAGTGTAAAGATGTAAAGGAAAGGAAAAGACACGTACATCCCAGCCTTAATCAACTCTCCCAATCTCGGACGTTTCTCCACTTTAGACTAAACACCATCCGCCCTACCCCTCTCGAAGATGCACCAAATCCACTACTCATAGTCTCATCCTCCTAGGTTCCAGTGCAGCAGTAGGACTAGCAGACCCTAGTACAATTTTCTTCAATGGGCCAACTACATTCCACACCGTTGGTAACTGAGTCGAAAAAGTACGGAGGTTGCTTAGTGTAGAAAGCCCTTAGCAGAGGACAGTAATGGGGCCGGGAGAAGTCGGCGATGTCGGTAAAGGAAGGGCGGGGTAGGTAGCGGGGAGCTTGGATGGGATTAGAATTGACGTTGACGTTAACACTGACAGTGGGGATAGGGTTGGGGCAAACGGTGGGAACGCAGGGACCAACGCAAAAGGACTCGCGAACGAAGGCGAATCAGGCAAATTATCAGAACGGCATATCCTCCTCCCTCAGATTCCACCGCGTCCCGCAATGGCGGACAAGACGTAACAGTCATGAGGTAGACGGAAGGTGGAGGAGAGATTTGTGTCGACATGAGTAGGAGAGTCGAGAGAGAGGTCGAGCAGGACGAGTTGGGGACAGAGTCGGTCCGTATTCCTCTGACTAATCAGTCGCTTTCTTTGGTCCAGACCGTTGTTGCAGTACTTATGTTGTCCTGAATCAAGCGCGTTTGCGACAACATGGTCTTTGCTGCCTGTTATATACTCTGCTCAAGGGTTGGAGACGATCCAGCCGTTCCTTTCGTACTCTTTTCGGAAGGCAAATTGGAGATGGCTCATAAGACGTGGATTTCCCTTGTACTATGTCTGTCTCTGGCCTCTACGTCCCCCTGATTATTGTAGTGCTACGGCTCACACAGCATCGAATTCTCTCTTCCTTTATCCCTCGACTTCATTCGTGTCCTTTCAACAAACCATACCCGACAACCAACCAGTCTACTCAGTCTTCTCCCTCTCTAGGAAGAAACGCGCATGATGGATTTGGACATATCAAAATTACATTGAAATGGTAAGGAGCTGTATGGTGTCACTGAGCACAGTGAGTAATACCTCAGTACTAAATCCTTCATCCTTTTTGCTTTCTTTTCGTCCCATCGTCGAGTCCCAGATATATTTATACATCATTCATTTTATCACTCCTCTACATGTCGTACCTCGCTTGCCATCCTTACTGGAGAACATACTGTGTAACACGGAAGATCTGACGGCCAAATCACTCATCTCGTCTAGCTGTGCTTGAAACGCGTACAGGGTGGGGGGACTTTCTACCAGACATAAGCGTAGCATGTAATGTACTGTCGCCTAGTGTTATAGGGCTGATAATAATATATTATTTTGCGTATCCACCCTGTCAATAAAGTTCAGTCCTCCACATCAAAGGATGTGTCTATTGTTCTTCGTCTTTCGTCCCACATTTTACATGGCTTTTTATTATTCTACTTGTTGCTTTCTACCTCCAAAACGCTCACTAATCTTCCTTCGTCCTTTCGCACCCAACTTCCTTGACAGCTACTTGATTTCCAGCTCTTCACTCTACCTGACACATCTCTCCTCGCATACACTACTTCCTCCCCATTTATCCCAATCATCATCTACACCCGTTACCTTCAACCCTAACGATTCACATGTCCGTTCCCGCCTACGTGGCGATACTCTCCTTCTCACACCTTCTACACCTTTACATCCGAACCCACGTACTATCTGGACAACCACTCGAGGAGCTAAGCAGGAAGACAGAGGGTAGACCAGCGTGTTCAAGTTGGATGTAGACGGGGATTTTCTTAAGAAATCATCGTCTTCGTCATTGTCTTCAGCAGCAGGGGTAGAAGGAAAAAATGTAGAGGTACTAGAAGTTGGCGTAGAACACTATGAAGCCCTAAGATCAGGAGGAAGAGCCTATGCTATCGACTTCTACGCCAAGGAATTACTGCTTGCGTCTTCATCTTCATCTGGGCCTTCTATGGGCATAGCCAGATATTAACGCCACCTCCAAACTTACACTCAGTGAAACTAAAGACGGAGAAGAAGGCACTGTATACATCCTCCTTTCAGAGAATTCTGATACCACTTCACTTGGGTCTCTACCAGATGGATTACCTGGACGAGGTTAAAGTGTGTGTATTCTCGAATGGGACGGGTGGGGACAGATGGAATTAAAAAGTTGTTGGTTGACCCAAGCATGGAACTGGGGCATATCCACCTCCCAGACATAACAGTCATGAGGTAGACAGAAGGGGGAGGAGAGATTTGTGTCGACATGAGTAGGAGAGTCGAGAGAGAGGTCGAGCAGGACGAGTTGGGGACAGAGTCGGTCCGTATTCCTCTGACTAATCAGTCGCTTTCTTTGGTCCAGACCGTCGCACCAGTACTTATGTTGTCCTGAATCAAGCGCGTTTGCGATAACATGGCCTGTTATAAACTCTACTCAAGGGTTGGAGAAGATCCAGCCGTTCCTTTAGTACTCTTTTCGGAAGGCGAATTGGAGACGGCTCATAAGATGTGGATTGCCCTGGTACTACGTCTGTCTCTGGCCTCTACGTTCCCCTGATCATTGTAGTGCTACGGCTAACATGGCATCGAATTCTCTGTTCCTTTATCCATGGACTCCATTCATGTCCTTTCAACAAACCATACACACGACAACCAACCAGTCTACTCACTCTCCTCCCTCTCTAGGAAGAAACACGCATGATGGACCTGGACATATCAAAATTACATCGAAATGGCAAGGAGCTGTACGGTGTCACTGAGCACAGTGAGTAATACCTCAGTACTAAATCCTTCATCCCTTCCGCTTTCTTTTCGTCCCATCGTCGAGTCCCAGATATATTTATACATAATTCATTTTATCACTCCTCTACATGTCGTATATCGCTTGGCATCCTTACTGGACAACATACTGTGTGACACGGAAGATCTGACGGCTAAATCACTCATCGTGTCTAGCTGTGCTTGAATGCGTACATGGTGGGGGGATTTTCTGCAAGACATAAGCATAGCATGTAGCGTACTGTCGCCCAGCGTTATAGGGCTGATAATAATATATTATTTTGCGTATCCACCCTGTCAATCAGGTTCAGGACTCCACGTCGAAGCATGTGTCTATTTTTCTTCGTCTTTCTTCCCACATTTTACATCGCTTTTTATTATTCTACCCGTTGCTTTCTACTTCCAAAACGCTCACTAATCTTCATGTCTTCTTCCTTCTTCCTTTCGCACCCAACTTCCTTGACAGCTACTTGATATCCAGCTCTTCACTTTACCTGACACATCTCCCCTTGCATACACTACTTCAAGCTCCTCCCCATTTATCCCAATCATCATCTACACCTGTTACCTTCAACCCTAACAATTCACATGTCTGTTCCCGCCTACGTGGTGATACCCTCCTTCTCACATCTTTTACACCTTTACATCCGAGTCCATGTACTAACCACTCAAGGAGGTAAGCAGGAGGATATAAGGTGGACCAGCATGTTCAAGTTGGATGAGAATGGGGATTTTGTTAAGAGATCATTGTCTTCATCATTGTCTTCAGTAGCAAGGGTGGAAGGAAAAGATGTGGAGGTACTAGAAGTCAGCATAGAACACTATGAAGCTCCAACATCAGGAGGAAGAGCCCATGCTATTGATTTCTATGCCAATGAATTACTGCTTGCGTCTTCATCTTCATCTGGGCCTTCTATGGGCATAGGTAGATATCAATACCACCTCCAAACTTACACTCAGTGAAACTAAAGATGGAGAAGAAGGCGCTGTATACATCCTCCTTTCAGAGAATTCTGATACCACTTCACTTGGGTCTCTACCAGATGGATTACCTGGACGAGCTTAAAGTGTGCGTATTCTCGAATGGGACGGGTGGGGACAGATGGAATTAGACGGAAGGGGGACGAGAGATTGGTGTTGACATGAGTAGGAGAGTCGAGAGAGGTCGAGCAGGACGAGTTGGGGACAGAGTCGGTCCGTATCCCTCTGACTAATCGGTCGCTTTCTTTGGTCCACACCGTCGCTGCAGTACTTATCTTGCAACAACATGGTCTTTGCTGCCTGTTATAGACTCTACTCAAGGGTTGGAGACGATCCAGCCGTTCCTTTCGTACTCTTTTCGGAAGGCGAATTGGAGACGGCTCATAAGACGTGGATTGCCCTTGTACTACGTCTGTCTCTGGCCTCTACGTTCCCCTGATCATTGTAGTGCTACGGCTCACATGGCATCGAATTCTCTGTTCCTTTATCCCTGGACTTCATTCGTCTCCTTTCAACAAACCATACACACAACAACCAACCAGTCTACTCACTCTCCTCCCTCTCTAGGAAGAAACGCATATGATGGACCTGGACATATCAAAATTACATCGAAATGGCACGGAGCTGTACAGTGTCACTGAGCACAGTGAGTAATACCTCAGTACTAAATCCTTCATCCCTTCCGCTTTCTTTTCGTCCCATCGTCGAGTCCCAGATATATTTATACATCATTCATTTTATCACTCCTCTACATGTCGTATATCGCTTGGCATCCTTACTGGAGAACATACTGCGTAACACGGAAGATCTGACGGCTAAATCACTCATCGTGTCTAGCTGTGCTTGAACGCGTACTGGGTGGGGGGACTTTTTACAAGACATAAGCGTAGCATGTAACGTACTGTCGCCTAGTGTTATAGGGCTGATAATAATATATTATTTTGCGTATCCACCCTGTCAATCAAGTTCAGTCCTCCACATCAAAGGATGTGTCTATTGTTCTTCGTCTTTCGTCCCACATTTTACATGGCTTTTTATTATTCTTGTTGCTTTCTACCTCCAAAACGCTCACTAATCTTCCTTCGTCCTTTCGCACCCAACTTCCTTGACAGCTACTTAATATCCAGCTCTTCGCTTTACCTGACACATCTCTCGCATACACTACTTCAAGTTTCTCCCCATTTATCCCAATCATCATCTACACCTGTTACCTTCAACCTTAACGATTCAGATGTCCGTTCCCGCCTACGTGGCGATACTCTCCTCCTCACACCTTCTACACCTTTACGTCCGAATCCACGTACTATCTGGGCAACCACTTGAAGAGCTAAGCAGGAAGATATAGGGTGGACCAGCATGTTCAAGTTGGATGTGGACGGGGATTTTGTTAAGAAATCATTGTCTTCGTCATTGTCTTCAGCAGCAGGGGTAGAAGGAAAAAATGTGGAGGTACTAGAAGTCGGCGTAGAACACTATGACGCCCCAACATCATGAGGAAGAGCACATGCTATCGACTTCTACGCCAAGGAATTACTGCTTGCGTCTTCATCTTCATCTGGGCCTTCTATGGGCATAGGCACGAATATCAATGCCACCTCCGAAGTTACACTCAGCGAAACTAAAGACGTGGGAGAATGCGCTGTATACATCCTCCTTTCAAAGAATTCTGATACTGCTTCGCTTGGATCCCTACCAGATGGATTACTTGGACAAGGCGAAGGCGTGCGTACTTATTCTCGAATGGGACAGGTGGGGACGGGTGGAGTTAAAGAGGTTGTTGGTTGGCCTGAGCATGGAACTGGGGCATTGGGAGCTAGTATGGCTTTGGGCACGGAAAAAGGAATGGAAAGAATGATGGGAGGAAGTCATGCTGTATGGTCGGACTAGCTATTGATATATGTAAGTATGTAAAAAAGAGTTAGCTGGGTGATACCAATGAAGATATCTATGTAGCAATGCAAGGTAATAGAGTAATCCATCTATCATGGCAGTCATTGGATGCTGCAGCAGAATTTGGTTGAGATAAATGTCCATGCTTAGAAACTTCAACAGAATCTTTGAAACCCTCAAAGCCAAATTTAAAAACGCGCAAAACCTTACTTACCACAGTACGAGTATCTCAGAGACATGTAGACTTTTTTATAAATATGATTTTTCTTATTGAACTAGACATAGGCAACAAAATTCTGGATATATGGATTTTGTGATATTTACTCATTTGATAAATGGAATTTCTGAACAGATGAAGGGAACAGATATAAGATGTTGGTTTCCAAGCTAAAATTTTTCAAAAGAAAAGGCAGCATTCCTGATATTTTTGTGTGAAATTGATCAAATGAAAGTTGTGGAAGCATAGAGATACCAATCAAGCTGAAAGCGAGAAACAAAAAAAAAAAAGAAGAAAAAAACCAGATATATACAATTGTACTGAACACTCATTTCTCATCCTCAGGATTATCATTCCAAACAGAGGTCCAGGCTTCACCACAAACAAATTTGCTCCAGTCAACTTTAACTGCAAAATTTTCAGCATCTGCAGGAATAGTGCCAACCTGCCTCAAATCATTAAATCCTCTCAGATGAGGTGGGATCCATAAAATTAACTTTGGCTCAGGTTCAGCAGTACATAACCAACCCTGATCATTAATGGAGCAAGATTGATTTTCTTGATTATACTGGGAGATTGAGGCTGGAATGAGGTTTGGATTGGAAGGATCAATATTCCAGATCCTTACTGTCCTGTCCCTAGATCCTGACACCACATGTCTACCATCTGGTGAGAAGGCCACTGACCGTACATAATCTGTGTGGCCTTCAAGAGGCTCTCCAATCTGCTGGCAAGTCTGCATATCCCATATTCTGATAGTCCTGTCATCAGATCCTGACACCACATGTCTGCCATCTGGTGAGAAGGCCACTGACCAGACCCAATTTGTGTGGCCTTCCAGAGGCTCTCCAACCTGCTGGCAAGTCTGCATATCCCATATTCTAATAGTCATGTCATCAGATCCTGACACCACATGTCTGCCATCTGGTGAGAAGGCAACTGACCTCACCCAATCTGTATGGCCTTCCAGAGGCTCTCCAACCTGCTGGCAAGTCTGCATATCCCATATTCTGATAGTCCTGTCCTTAGATCCTGACACCACATGTCTGCCATCTGGTGAGAAGGCCACTGAGCTAACTTCATTTGTGTGGCCTTCCAGAGGCTTTCCAACCTGCTTGCAAGTCTGCATATCCCATATTCTGATAGTCTTGTCAGCAGATCCTGACACCACATGTCTGCCATCTGTTGAGAAGGCCACTGACCTCACCCAATCTGTATGGCCTTTTAAAGGCTTTCCAACCTGCTGGCAAGTCTGCATATCCCATATTCTGATAGTCCTGTCAGCAGATCCTGACACTACATGTCTGCCATCTGGTGAGAAGGCCACTGACCTCACCCAATCTGTGTGGCCTTCCAGAGGCTCTCCAACCTGCTGGCAAGTCTGCATATCCCATATTCTGATAGTCTTGTCAGCAGATCCTGACACCACATGTCTGCCATCTGGTGAGAAGGCCACTGAGTTAATGGCATCTGTATGGTTGGAGAGCTGCTGAGGCTCTTCAAACTGCTGGAAAGTCTGGATACCCCATATTCTGATAGTGTAGTCCTCAGATCCTGACACCACATGTCTGCCATCTGGTGAAAAGGCCAGTGACCAAACCCAACCTGTGTGACCTTCCAGAGGCTCACCAACTTGCTGGCAAGTCTGTATATCCCATATTTTAAGAGTCTTATCATCGGATCCTGACATCACATGTCTGCCATCTGGTGAGAAGGCCACTGACCTCACCCAATCTGTGTGGCCTTCCAGAGGCTCTCCAACCTGCTGGCAAGTTTGCATATACCACATTCTGACAGTTGTGTCAGCAGATCCTGACACCACATGTTTGCCATCTGGTGAGAAGGCCACTGACAGCACTGTTCCTGTGTGGCCAACAAAAGACTCTCTAAACTGGTGTCCTGTTTGGACATCCCAAATCCTTACAGTATTATCCCCAGATCCTGACACTACATGTCTGCCATCCAGTGAGTAGGCCACTGGCAACACCCTTTCTGTGTGGCCTTTCAGAGGCTCTCCAAATTGTTGTCCTGTTTGGACATCCCAAATCCTTACAGTGTTATCATTTGATCCTGATACCACATGTCTGCCATCTGGTGAGAAGGCCACTGAAATAACTTCATCTCTGTGGCCTTCTAGAGACTCTCCAACCTGCTGGCCAGTCTGGATATCCCATATTCTGATAGTGTAGTCTTCAGATCCTGACACTACATGTCTGCCATCTAGTGAGAAGGCCACTGACCACACCCAGCTTGTGTGGCCAACAAAAGGCCCTCTAAATTGTTGTCCTGTTTGGACATCCCAAATCCTTACAGTATTATCAGAAGATCCTGACACAATATATCTTCCATCTGGTGAATATGCTACACTGAGCACTCTGCTTGTTGTTGATATAATCATTGGCAGATTGGTCCATCTATGTTTTCCAATTTTGATAGCATTTGTAATATGTTTTGTGAAGCCTTCTACCACATTTAATCCAGATTGTTCTACTGTATCATTTTGACCAATTTGTCACAGGTTTGGGACTGTGACCTTGTCTCGCGAACCTTTTTTTCGCAACATGGCATCAATGACCTTGGACACAGCAGAAAGCTTCGAGAATTTAAGGAGAAATTTGCCCTTTTTGGCACGATTTTTGGGGGGCTGTGTGAAATGGTACAGCACTGGCAATATTGAGAGGTAAATATGTGGTGTACTTTCAGACAAAATGATTCCAAAAGTATCTGCTATCCGATAAAGTTCTTCTGCCAATGTCCCTGCATCTTTGTTCTTTTAAAAACTTTAGCAAATCTCTTTTAAGTACATAGCTTGATAGTCCTACCTTGTGGATCTTTGCCCATTCTGAAATATCCCCTAGACATCTCTTTAGAGAAAAGGATTTCCCCATCACACTTATACATTCTAACCAGAAAATTATGCATTTACTTCTCATAAAATCTGTGATAGTTAATTGGATTGTATTTCCTTCAGGTTCAACTTTTGCTTCCCTCACATGTCTAGTCCAGCTGGAGGAGCTATATCTTAACTCAGATGGGATATACATATTCACCCTATCCTCTATGGTCGGATTTTTCACTGCCTTATTCTTAAGAAAAGAGGTCTCCAGATGGCAGATGTTAAATCTAAGCTCTTTTCTCATAATCTCCAAGCAAGCACTAGCAAGTTGCAAATGGGTAAATTTTGGATGGATATTGAGCTTATTCTCTGAAGATGTGAGAAACTCTCCAAATGACAAATGATAGTATAGCTTTCCATCCCGATCATAGACTAGTGCTCTTAATTGATTAATCACTTCTTCAGTGACTCTGGTTGGTACATCAACTCCTTTTGCACAAAGCAAGTTTTTCAATGTATCTTGTGAAACAGGTTCAATCACTGCCAGAATTGCTCCCACCACCACTGTAAGATACTTGAGATTGTCTTGTTGGGAAAATGACTCTGTCAAGACTGTCTTGTATAAGTGATACAAGGGTTCATATGGTTGCAATTCATCATAGGTGCCTTTTTTCAAGTTAAGTATAATCTCTAGCCTTCCAGCTTTATCCACTCCCATTTCTATAAATGTTAGAGCTGTAGTGACCCAGATGAAAAGTCCATTTGCTTTTGCTAGCATATTGTCCATCTTTTCATTGGAGACCCATGACAGTTTGCTCGTGATCAACTTTCTCAGATCATCAGCAGTACCAATATGATCAGAAAGGTCAATCTTCTTGATAAACAATTCTACTATAAGCTCCTCTGTGATTTCTGGATTTGGTCTGCTTGTCACAATTATCTTGAGCCATGCAAATTGATTTAGAGTTTTGAGATGGCGCAATAATTCTCTGCGATTTAAGCCTGTACCCCATTCATCAAGTCCGTCAATTATTATAATCACCACCTTTTCTGATGATTTGATGATCAGCTTTTCAAGCACTGGTAGATCAAGGAATAATTCTAGCTGCTCAGAAAGTGACAGGCTTGTGCCATCCAAAGAGGGATCCCTATTGAGAGACTCCAGAAGACCTTTCCCATACTCTGGAAAAACCTGAGCCAAATGATAGCTCAGAGTTGGGACCAAATTACAGATGTGACTTGTTTCCTGTCCTTTGACACAATGAAATGTTAAAGCCAGTTTGACTTCTTTCTTTGTGTCTATTTTTCTGATTTTACGGGCAAGTGAAACTGCTATGGCACTTTTGCCAGTCCCAGCTATACCATATATCCAAGCAATGGTAGTGTTGGCGTCAATTACCCAGTTGCAAAGGTCATTAAGAATCTTGACTCTTGTTCCCTCCAAACAAGTGTCTGTCTTTCTTGCTGGCTTAGCAATTGGATTCAATTTCTGCTTCAATTCCTTAAGTATTTCTGCCTTCTCATTGGCTGGTACTTTGTAAGTCCGAGGAAAAGAAATATAAAAATACAAATCAATTTAGTACTTACCACCAAAGTTATTGTTGGTAGTCTGAATAAAGTCTCTTCCAACATTGCTGATTGTCACTCCTGTCATAGTCAAATTTGATGCATTTGGAAACATGTTTTGGGTGACAACAGTGGTCTGTTCTATTTGGGAAATGACCAAAATTGGTTGTTCACATTTCGCGTGATTCTCATTTTTTGGATAGCACTTACCTCCTGTGTGGTGCCCGATAGTGTTTCCTTGTTGAAGGTCATTTCCATCCTCTGAGGTACCCATGATGCCACGGGAATTCCAACAATGATAAGCAGAAGGCACGAGCAAAGAAAAGTGTCCAGTGCACGTGAGCCAGTCTTGATTGATTGCGCGAAAGACTAACAAGTGTTCAATGCACGTGAACTATTCTTAATTGGCTGCGCGAAAGACTAGCTTTTACTGCTATCATTCACTCGCAAACTTCTAAGCTTCTTTGCCAAAGTCATCTGACTTGGACAGAACTCGGACGACGTCTCCAGTTGAGACTCTCGACTCTCGATTTTGGTACAGTGCTCAAACGGATATTTATTCACACATAAGAAAACCTGGCACTAGCAGAAACACTTCTCTCTTTCCTCACATTAAACCAATAACCGTCCGGCAGCAATTTGATCTGCTTCACAGCACTATTGCCAGAAGTTGTCTAGTACTCACCATCAGATTCCTCCATTTCTCAATACATCTACACCACATATGTCTTCAAAACGCGTACTTATACCCGGAGCCATGATTACTAGTAGGACCAGTTAAACGCAACATCCTACCTCGAAGGTTATCTTATCCTATATGTTTCCGTTGATCATCCTATGCCGTATGTCCACTTTCCGTATCTTCATTTTTTGATTTTTCTTCTTTGGAACAATACATCCTCACTCGCTATCTTTGGGTTTTTGTTTGTATGAGAAATGTAATTGTTTTACAAGGCCAAAAGAAATGATGGGTGAATGGCAGAGAACTTGTTCTCAGTGGAAGAGGTGCCAT
The DNA here is from genome assembly GCA_013368315.1 of Tetrapyrgos nigripes. Taxonomy (NCBI): domain Eukaryota; kingdom Fungi; phylum Basidiomycota; class Agaricomycetes; order Agaricales; family Campanellaceae; genus Tetrapyrgos; species Tetrapyrgos nigripes. The sequence goes on along the minus strand of JAACJM010000301.1, from coordinate 25,952 downwards.
GTATCGCGGAGGTGGACGCCATGTGACGAAGGATGGGTAGATAAAATTGTTACCAAATTACACAGAATCTATGTAGATATTCCCTTTACCAACAGCAGGATATGTGTGTTACAGATGTACTTCTGTCATTGAGAGACCTTAGGAGAAAAGTAACAATAAGCAAAATGAACGCAATGAAGAAATACGAGAACGTACCATGTACCACAAAGCAAACGGGCACCTTCTGAGCTTCATGGCCTTCAGGGATACCCAGCTCCGTCTTGGTAGAGTTTATCACTCTAAATGTCCTCGTCCTAACCCATACTTTCATCTTCTTCAACTCTGCCTCCCGCAGCCTTTTCACTCTCCCCATCTCCATCCCATGTTATCCCATGTGTTACCAGATACCTCGCAGGATTCTCGGACCTTAACGAGGAGGCCAGAGAAAACTCATCCGAGTTTGTATGCGCGTCACGGGTACATCTGTTAAGTCTCTAGAGCTTCTTGACTAACGCAGCTTCACGAGGGGGATGCTTTGCGCGTAGAGGGGCGTAGGATTTATGTGAAAAGGTAGAAGTGTCCAACCTGCTGAGTGTAGGACTCTGCACCTTCCGGAGTGAGTAATTCTAGTAGCGAGAAACGGATAAATAAGCAAAATGAACGCACTGAAGAAATACAAAAACATACCATGAACCGCCAGTAAATGGGCACCTTCTGAGCTTCATGACCCTCAGGAATACCCAGGCCCGTCTTGAGAGGGTCTATCACTCTATACGTCCTTGTCCTCACCCATCCTTCTGTCTTCTCCAACTCCGTCACACTTGTGTTTCCACCCACTCTCTCACAACCTTTTCCCTCTCCCCATCTCCATCCATGTTATCCCATGTGTCACCAGATACCTTGTAGGATTCTCGGACCTTAACAAGGAGGCCAGAGAAGAGTAAAGACTCGCCCAACTCTGTCGGTATATGTTTCATAGGTACGCCTATCAAGTATCTCGAGTCTCTTGACCGGGGGAGCTTCGCGAGGAGAACGGTTTGGCATTTGCGTGTAGACGAGTTTAGGGTTCATGTGAGAAGGTATTTGTGTCGTCTATGTCACACAGAGCAACCCATGAAGGAGTTTTGGAGGCGGAAGCAGAGTATCTGGCGTCGGAGAGGAAGGATTTGAGGTGGTGAAGTCGAAGTGGGACGTGTTTGTTGTTGTACCAGTCTAGATTCGCATTTCCAGCAACCTGGTAAATGTAGGACTCTGCAGCTTCCGGAGTAAGGAATTCTAGCAGCGAGAAACGCATATAATGAACGCAATGAAGAGATACGAGAATGTACCATGACCTGAATGAATCACTGCGTTTCTCAACAGTGTGGCCAGGCAGCGCTACGCCAAAACTACTCATGTAGGCAACCAATAATCAGAAACTAGTCCGAACGTAGCTATTTCTGGCTACTTTCTGGATTGGCCAGGTAGGCAGACCAAACAACGGCCGCTACGGCTGCTAGCAAACAGCATAGTCATCATTTACATCCATCCGACTTCCTAGGTAGTTGGCATTAGTTAATGCCTGGCCAGGTTCCAATTGTATCTGCCTACGCTCTTACTATCAACCGCTGCTACGGACGTAGTCCGATGAATTTCATTCCTTGCTACTTTCCGATGTCTAAATCAAATACCGTAAATTTATTTCATTATCGCGACACGACGCGACGCGACACGATATGCTCATATATACATACATCTATTCCCTCTCAAATAGTCAAGATCTCCTAGTCAAATGCCGTAAAATCTCTGTTCATGCAACTGCAATCAGTGCTACACGCACAGAAAATTGAAGTAAAGTGTCATCACCTAACCAGGTACACAGTGGCCTGAATTTGTCCTCTGGCCTGCGGATGTACTCGCCTGTAGCCGACCTGCGAAAAGGCATAAAAGAAGGATTTAATAATTCGGTTGCTTAACTGTTATCGTTCGCACGACATTGATGTTTGGGAGCACAAACCTCACCTTCGGAACTGTCGAGCCTGCTCCAAATACCTCTTCTCTGTCTACTATGCAGACACCACCTCCAAAAAATGTTCCTGGCAGCCAAACGAACAATGGCTTGAGCTTCTCGCCTGTATTCCACAGTCAGAACATGGGCACACCAGAAAATACCGATGCTGAACATACCATGCAGCCATTTATGCAGCCCTCTCATTATGTGCGTGTTATGTTTGCACTCTACATTTCCATAAATGACCTATCGGCTTGTTGTCGACAGGGCCAGGGGACAACCAATCAAATAGGTTTTCCAATGAGCATGTCGATGAGCATGATGGTATGGGATTGATAGGCGTAAACGATGAACTTGCGCTGACGATCTTGAAAAGCAACATCAGGCACCTTCGGGTTTATCATACAATGAGAACGCACCGTTGAACAACTATAACAGGAACATCAATTATAGCTCCCAAGACCTCTTCGTGAGTACTGAAAAACTTGTTCTCTATGTGAGATGTCAATTAATATTCAAAACACTTCAGACGGTTAACAATTCCCTCACCATACCTCCAGCGGCTCCGACTCATCAGATATCGGTGATGATGCAACAGATGCAAACTATGCATAACACCCTTCAGACGACACTCCAGACCCTTACGAAAACCCAGGAGAACTTGGACCGACTCTCTGCGGAAACAACAAGCCGATTTGAGCAGATTGAAAAGCTTCAGCAAGCATCTGAACCACCTACAAGACTTGGTGGCGCTGAGAGGGAGCCGTCAAGTGGAAAGGTGAAGAAAGGAAGGCGTAAGGTGCAGAAGAGTGTGATCCGAAATGAATATGAGCAGGAGATAAAGGTGAGTTTTATATTATTTGTCAAACAATCATTTGGGATTCTCACCTAGATACCCGTCTAGGTTGCAGTCCGAGAGTTCATGGCTGCCAAACTGGGCGTCAAATACACACCATCAGGGCTCGATAGTATCCCTGATCCACTTGAAGTTGAAGATGGCGAAGCACTTCCGGTCAATGATCTTGGTGAAACACTTTTGCGTCCCAATTGGAAACACACTGCTTCTCATCCCATCAATAAGCAGTTCATCAATGCTGTTGTTCAAGGTCTTGTGGCAAATGAGCAACATTTGGACGAAAATAAGGTATGCAATTTTACATACCTCGCAATAGAAAAGCCGCTGATGCAGTAAAAGAAACGGTTCTCGTTGATTTCTTCTCAGGAGCAGCGAGAAATGGTCCTAGCCTATTTTCTCAACATCAGGGCTCAATGGAATGAACGTAACGACCTTGAGAAGATGGAAAAGGTAAAGAGGAATGACAAAGCAGCAAGGGAAAAGCAACGAAGGAAAAGAGTGAGTGTTAGATGTTATACAAAACATATATCATGTCTCACCTTTTTAGATGGCCAATAATTGTCGTCAAGTTGTGGATGAAGTCAAAACAAAACTCGAAGAGGCATTTGGTGCTGGATCTGCAGATGGTTTAGGTGACATTATCGACACCGACAATTTCGACTCATGTCACAGTGACATTGGAGAGGCGACGAAGGAGGAATGGGATCAAGCAAAAGCAGCTGCGGGACTGGCCAATGTGAAGGGGGCACTGGAGGTACGCAGAAAGGAATATCTCAGTATCAAGGCAAGTACACATATCGAGGGTTGCATACCTGTGCGTTCACTATCTCATTAACGTCCATGTTTAGATCCAGCGTATTCATCAACTCTTGATGAAAACCCAACGTGACAAGAGAACAAAACAACACCGGGACCGTACAACTGACATGTTCAAAGGCCCCAAGGTCAATCACTTTCGAGGTGCCCCAGACCCTAATAAACCTGGTCTCACAAAAGCATTCATCAATCCAAAATGGGAAGACAAGTATCGGAAGACAGCTGCTGATAGTCTTCACTTCCGTGATGACGACCAGGAGTGTCGTGTTCTTTCCCTTGAGATACCGGACAGTATGTTTGATCAGGAGGATTTGGATTGGCTTGCTGATGATGAAGACGACGAAGACGACAATGAGAAGGAGAACAACAGTACTGATGCTACAGTCAGTACTCAGCCTGCTATCACAACTTAATATTGTCGCCCATCCTGTAAATTTTATTTAGAATATAGTAGGTTAATGCATCGAGATGTTACTGTACCTTGTTGATAGTCACCGTTACCCAAAGCTTTGCATTGCCGATAGCTAGGTCAGCCAGAACGACATGACTCTTGATCAGGTTTAATGGAATGATGGTCCGGTCCAAGTTGTATTCCTGATGTCGCCATAATGATGTCTTGAGATTGGCACTGAGGGTAGATCCATGAGTGAGCACCTTGCAAACTATAAAGGATACAGTACTTGACAAACCTCTGAGCCCAGTCCAATTGCGGTGCTTCATCGGCACCACATGGTACCAACCAAGAGACACGTCCTAAATGATGGACTGTTGATAGTCCTGGCTGGTTGAGAACGATGATATCTGTCAGCTCGCCCACACGGTAACGTTGAGTATTGGTTAGATCTGCGACTGCAATAAGAGAGTTGATATTGGATGCACTACGACGTGAGGCCTGATAACGTCGATGTCCGATGATTACATAGTCGAAGAAGACAGCAGTGGGCAAGAGAGGAATTGCAGGACCAGGTGAAGTAAAACTCCGGATAGCAAATGGAAGAGCGTTGGACAAGTAATGGAATATTTCACTGTAGACCAAGGAATCCATTGTTTTCTCGGTGAAGAGGGCTCCAAGTTGGTAGTCCAGGCCACCTATGAAAGTTTGAGCTAGACGGAAACCATACCAATGAAGTGCGCACCGTCCTCTGACGCTTCGTCCAACTCACGCGACAGAGCCTGGACTGTCCTGCGGTCGTCAGCTGTAGCCTTGTACATAGCAGTGAGGCAGTTTTGAATGACTTGGTGTCCTGCTTGATACCCAGCGGCCATCTGTACCACATCCAGTGAGATATGTGCTGTACTATTATTATGTGACGGGGCTTACCACTCTGGACTGCTGGATTGTCCGATGAAATTCTCGGAAGAAAGACACTTCCAATTCACCTCCTGAATGATTGGAGCTGTTATAATTCTTGAGTACCTTGTTAATTCTCTCAAAAAGAAATGTCCAGAATCCGTGAAGTGGACCAAAGTCCTCAACACATTCTGTAGTGTGGGTGCAGTAATGATGGTTTGGCTTGATGGCAGTTGGACCATAGAGCTGAAGACGATACTAGTCAGTCAAGGTTTGGGCAAGATGGCTGTGCTGTACATACGTGGAGTAATTCCATGCAATAAGAACGGAGGAGGGTGTCGGCTTCCTGTGCGTCCTCTTTCGTCAATTGATATGCCAATAGGATCTTGAGAGCAGCAGAAAGCTTGAAAAAGTTCTGAGGATCATCGGGGTGTAGGTTTGGCTGCCTTTGACTATCGTCTTCTTCGCCCGCTTCACTTTCTGCTGGGAGTTGAAAGTCTGCTGAGAAATCATTGTCGCCGTGCGGCTCCTCCTCTTGATGTGCTGCTTCAAAAAATTCCTGAATGCTTCTCAGTATGGGCTTCAAAATCCACAAGGATCCTCACCTCAGCCTGTCTTGTTTGCTTATGTTTACGGCCAGTCCGACGTGGAGGATTTGCTGCACGTTCTGCTTCCTGATGAGCTCTTCTGGCTGCTGCAGCAGCTTTGCGAGCTTGTACAGCGGCTTCAAAATCTCCCAGTCGACGAAGACGAATTTGTTCAGCTGCATTCTTGTCAGCAGCGGTACCGAATTCTTGCCAGATTTGAGGTATCTGTCCAAGGATACAATATGTGTCAGTGGGTTACGCAAGTATCTTTATAGATCATACCGCAATGGGACAAACAACGGTTGCTGCTATCAATCACTGATCAGCGGTCAGGGAACCGCCAGCTGGTTGTCCCATGAGTGTTGGCAATCTTCCTAGGTACGAGGGTATTTTTATCTATGTTTGTTAGTATCATGCATATTGATAGCATTGTGAAACATACCTGAGATAAAATGTCATGAAAGCGCTTCAGCTCCTGTGTCTTTCTGAGGACTTTGAAGAGAATCCAAATACTATAGAAATGATTCTTGACGAGCCCTTGATAATAGTTAGGATCAGAGGTGACGAAAGACATTGAAAGAGAGAGACTTGCCCAGTAGTAAATTGTGCATAGGGTCAATAACGATCATCCAGACACAATCAAAGTATGGGAGACGGTTTAATTCAGACCAACGTGCAGCATGTTGTTTGACGAAATCTTCTCGAGCCTTCTTGGTGTCAAGGTTTGAATACTGGTGTCCATGGGCAGCATGTTGTCGATGGGTCCTCGGCATAAACGCTACAGTGGCGAAGCAGAGATATCAGATATACATATTATAAATGACAGAAAAAGATCGACCTGACCATTTTTCTGGAACGCAGCTGCTGTCGCTTTCTCAGAAAGCTTGATCCAACAGCGGGTGCAGAAGAAGGTATGGCTGTGAGAACCAAAACCACCAAGTTTGTGTGCGGCAGGTTTGTCACATATGACACAAATGAGGATGACTCGCACCAGACGGCCAAAGGGGAACTTGTTTGTTTTGACTATAAAGCCATGCCTCCACAAACGAAGTAGTTCATTGACGAGTATATGTAAGAAGAATTGAACCTGTTCACAGTCTTGCTCCTTTGGCCCAGGAAGGATTCCCCATAATAAAATATTTGAGGTACGATACCTGTTTGGTGAAGTCAGCCCAGTAAAAAAGATAGACTGGATCACAACAGAACATACCGCAGATGAGGAGGAAGATTGATGATATTGAGGGACATTGGACCGGAAGTATGAGAAGGCGAAATCATACTACGAAGATACGAGAACCTTCGAACATATGAGCTTACATGTTGGGTTAATGCAAAAAAAGACTCACCAGTCAACTCCGAGACTCAGCCCAATCCGCAATTCATTGTGAGGAGGTGGATTCTCAAAGAAGCACCGTCCATCAGGGCCAGGTATAGTCTGGCATACCTTGCCATCAAAGTTGTCGGTGTAAACACCTGGAGAACGGGGCTTATTGCGCCAAGAGTCCAGGACTTCTTCTACCTCGGGTACAGAAAGGATTTCACGAAGTTGTATCTTGACGCTTTTCATTGCAAACTGCACCCGCGGTCTGTGGGAAGTGGTACCTGGTTTTGCGCGCTTGTCTCGGACTGCTTGCGTCTTGAAGAGATGGGGATTGCCAGGACATCGATGGCAGCGGTGGTGAGGAGAAGTTGATGATGGATGTGGCTCCAAGCACTCTGGACAACATGGAAGAATTTGAAAGTTAGGCTCTATGCCGAGATGGGAAAGGACGGTCTTCAAGGTGACAGAGGGAGTAAACAAGGGGTCCTGTGCTGCACCGAGGGTTTGAATAATCTGGAACACAACCACTAGGACAACGTTACATGCCGCGAAGGGAAGTTTGCAGTATGTGTGCAGCCACGAGACGAGGAGATAGAGAAGGAATATTGGCGCTGGCGTGTTAGTAGCGTCGATAGAGCCGAATGAAGCTGGAAAGATATCGTCATCGCCGTCGTTGTGAGTATACTGGAATGGATCGGAGAAGTTGCCATTGGGTTCGACTGGATCTCCAACCTCGATAGCAAATGCCCCAGTGCCTGCACTGGAAGCGGGCATAGGTGGCACCTCCAAGTCCACGTTGTCCTCCTCCTCATCCACGTCGTTCCAAACGTCACCAATATCCTCATTGCTACTAGCTCCTGCGTGCAAAGGTGGTTCTGTAGATGTCTGAGAAGACGCGGTAGGAATAGTTGATGTATCCTCTACCTGCTCCGAGAACGAATCTACAATACGAAAATCGTCTTCGAAGATATGCTGAAAAGGCTCCAATTGACTGTTTGTCACTTGGGACAGCTGCAAAATTCGGGAAGGAGCAGGAGGAATGGGAGTTGCAGCGGAGGTTTTCGATAAACGATGTTTCAAGTCTTGCCTGTCATGATAGCTTCTGGTCTTTCTGGGTATTTTCCGGCCATTGCAATTGAACGTCGTGCAGTTGCATGCAATGAGGTTGACCATCTGTTTCTAACATGTCAGGAATGAACGGATCCAACATCAAAAGGAACATCTACCGTGCAATTGCTTGAAGTTGGAAGTTTGGGTGTTTTCCTCTACCAGAACAGAAGCGGTCGTGTAGAAGAGTTGGAACAACACATGACCGTTGTTGAAGAAGTGAACGATGTGGAGGTGTCTGGCTACGCCTGCGTACGAGGTGTAGCCAGAACATAGCTTGACGAACAAGTGAAATTACGCGTCCAAAATGGGTAACTTTAAACTCAGACCTGCGGCCTGCCAAATTTGCCAGCTATACACTTCACCACTGAACTGCGAGCCAACGCCTGAAAACGGTGTCAAACTAAATACATATCGACATACTAGACACTATAGAGGCTACATGACAAGAGTATCATGGATCCATTTCATCTCCCCCGGTCTCTACAGAGTAAAGAAAACATGAGTTCATACAAATAAAAACCTCAACTTCAACACTGAATTGCGAGCCAACACCTGAAAACGGTGTCAACCTAAGTACATATCGACATACTAGACACTATAGAGGCTACATGACAAGAGTATCATGTATCCGTTTCATCTCCCCTGGTCGCTACAGAGTAAAGAAAACACGAGTTCACACAAATAAAAACCTCAACTTCAACACTGAATTTTAGCAGGCATCCATGTCCATTCCCTCTTCTTCGGCCTCTCCACTTAAGTACTCTTCTCCTGAGGCACAGCTTTCATCAGTGGAAACCCTGGAAACTGAGCTTGCAGGGGAGTTGAAAAAATGAGCACGACGGGCGTGTCTCTTGAAAGAGCTCTGGTTGGAGCGCAGATTTGTTGGAAAGGGGCGCTGAAGAGGGGTTGCGGTAGGGTGTTTAAATGGAATGGGACAGGGTAGCGGTTGCGCCAAAGCCTGTGCGCGATTGGAGTGCTTCTGCAGGGTGTCGGACACGATCTGCAAACCCAGAACTGAGGACTGAGCCGAAACGGATAATAAAAGAAACGACTCACCGAATTAGCTTGCGCCCACAGAAGTAACGCATCCGAGAGACCCTATATGAGCAGATTAATAATGAAAAGAGAATGACAATCTAGATACACACCTCTTCCCTGTTTTCGGGGCTCATTGCAAGACCTGCCAGGAAATCACATATCCCAAGACGAGGCTGTTTGAAATCCCTCGTCTCCCCAACATCCATAGCTCGACACCAGTCGGGAACATAAGGGTCCATCTTGACGTTGCTCGGATTTGGGTATGAAACGCGTTGCAGGATGGCAGGTGGGCTGTGTCGAATGTACCTGTCTGTTGCTTTCGATGGGATAGAGACTGTGAGATAGAGAATAAAACGGTCTTCTTCGTCATAGTCCAAGAAGGGGTCGTCGGGTTCACTGACTCGCAGGCGGCCCTAAAACAGGCCAAGTATATAAATAAGTTGAAAGAAGAACAATTATCAGGGCACATACTGTTTTGAAGACCTTCTCTATGGTGCAATCCACTTGCTCGTCCTGACCTCGCGGCAAAGCCAGGCGTAAGTCGTTGTCTTTCCTCCAATGGTGCACGTTGGCGTTGATCCAGTTATCTAATCTGGATGCTTGTTGACCCCTGTACGCTAATTGGAGTCCTCCAAGACTGGTTTTGGCCACGCCAAAGGGGTTCCGCGGTCCATGAAGAGCTGGAGAAACGGGAGAAGACGGCATCAGCAATGGACTTCAAAGAAATCAAGACAAAAACTCGGCTCACTATAAACGAGAAGGTCAACAAGTAGTCACAGCGTAGCAAGATGAGGCCAGAACGTAGTCAAATAGAGCTACAAGCACGGACACGAATGGAACAACCACCAGTAGACGGGATGTGATCAAGACGCGGCTACTAGTCAGCTACGTCACACGAGAATTTGGCTACTGCGTTACTACAGATTGGATTTGGCTACGTCCTACATACACTTGCGCTACATATATCTCGTTCTTATGTTATGACTACGCTGACTACACCTTGTCGTCAGGTCTTGCTGCACCTTGACCATCCTAGCCGGAAACGCAGTGAATGGCATTTGTAGGATGGGGCTGTGTTTCCGATAGCGATAGTAGTGTGCGTACGGTTAGGAGGAGTATAGGTGGGATATGAGATATGGGTGTATGGGGGTAAAAGTACAGAGAGTCGGAATCAGGATGCGGTTCAGGGAATCAGGAGGTGGACGCTACGAGGTAGGCGCAACAGGAAGGAAAGATGGAATGGATAGTGGGGAAAAACTAAGTTAGTTATCGGTATCCAGTGGGCAGCAAAGAGAGAAATGCACAATAGTGACCAGAATCGAGTGAGTTTTCCCCCCAAGATTTGATAGAATCTGGCCTCACAAATCCTCATTTTGTAGAGCTGTAGCAATGCCTCAAGGGATATTGACACTTGGTATTGCAGAATGCCGGATAGGTGGACTGAAGGAAACCCGGTGTATCATTCTGTACCCAGCTAGGTTCAGAAATGCTGTGACCTGTTGGATAGAGCATTTGAAGAAGGACTGCTGAAATACAATGGCATCAGGTACCAGCTGGTACCAGCTGTGTCCAGTTAACCAGTTACCAGTGAACCAGATAAGATTTTCTGATCACCAGTCCAATAGCGTCCTCATCAACGAAATATAGTGATAGCCGTTGATACGCCATACAAAATCAGAGTATACATAATTGGATTTTGGTTCATAATATCAGTTTTGACGTTCTTTTAAGGGAATAAGAGGACTAGGGTGAGCCCTGAACTGCTAGTTAATACCTAGTGGGACTAGGAAAACAATGGTACAATAATATTAAGTGCTTACAAATGGAGAAACAACTCATTCTAAGTACATGTACGAGTTGGGAGTTATAATAGCAGACCCACCAAATGATAAAGATAGTCTATAAAGGCTTTTGAATCCTATTATAACAACTAGAACCGCTAGTGTGATCCAAAGGGACAGTGAAATGCAAGGTAGCCCCTATTTGCAGGCATAGGAACATGTAAGCAACACAATCCTTGGCCAAAAGGTTGCTTGGAGAAGACAGCGCTAAGATCAGACATGCAAACAATCACGCTAGGTCTAGATCTATGTATCGGTAAATCCCATAGTACTCAAACGGCTTCGAGGGAATCTTAAGTATCTGTAAAAGGTACATGTGGACAAAAGTAGGACAAAGTATATATGTACGGGATCCCAGAGAGTTCAGCTATCCTTCAGTATGGAGGGGATAGTGGATGGGCATCTCTACACAGAGATATGAGGGACAGAAGCGCTAAGTCACAGTACATCCAAATGATTGGTATACAACCCAAACAGGTAACATTATTTCCGGATAAGGATAAATCTGTCAGTAATCGTCTAGCTAGGTGTTGAAAGCATTAAGGAAGGAATATGTATGCAAACGGGACTGCAGAAGACCTGGACTTGTATGTAGGACTCAGTAGTAGACTCCTGGTAATACATAGAACATGAATAAAGCAAGATCAGAGAAAAGGGAAGGGAAAACTGAACGGAATAAAGAAACTATGAGAAAACCCTACACCCCTAGCATAAGGACACATATGAAGGACCTAGCGGTCATAAGTGGAGCATTCTGAGTCATAGATGTGATGCTCGCTAACCAGGACAGTACATGAAAACACCAGACGGCTTCCGAAGGGAACTGAAGAAAGTTCCTACGAATATTTAGATAATATTGAACAGTTTCTGTATACCCTAATAAGCAAGTCTTTACTTACGAGGAAATAGGTAGAACTCGCTAGTGGACTTTTCGATTTGTTTTATATTTTCTCTACGTACCTTTTAGCGGACCTCAAAAAGAAATAGGTAACTGTATAGTTGTAGCTGCGAGTAGTATAAAAGGACCAGATATTACAAGTAGCTACCCAAGCCACGTACTGTAGAGTATCGGATCTCGCTAGCACTAGTAGAGGACGTGAAACATGGACTAAAGCTTCTAAAAAAAACTTAACTGCACTTGCTACAAGTATAAACATTGTGTTGGAGATAATAGAGTTTTAAAATTGAACATCTTTGGGGTTATAACTGTGATCTTTGTGTTGACCTTCTGGTCTATTAAGTGTTGATTTTAAGGCAACTGTGGCCTACAAGTGTTTGATTTTTGGGACTCGTTGATCCCCTTGGTGTTAAACTTGTGTTTATTGTGTCATGCGCTAAGCGCTAACTTCATTGAAAAACCCCAATCAAAAGTACTTATAATACAAGTAAACTGGGAGTTTGAGTACTCTGACTACTCAGAACACTCGTCTCATTTACATTTGTATACAGTTTTGTGTTTGGGTGCAGTTCCTAGCGCTTAATTACAAAAACCACCTATTACCATTGAGGAGGGTTTAATAAACATTCCCAACAGCGCCCACATCATCCAGGATGATCCGAATGGTGTATTCAGGACCATCAATCTATGTCATCAGCACCTCCTGACACTCCTGACAACTGGCCAATGCATTGCCGCCATTTCTTAATAGATCCAACATCAATCATTGCAAACACTCACCATTGAAGGTGATGTATATGTATGTATATGTACAGTGCTCTAAGTATCTGTACCATTGACTTCTATTAACCACCAGCTGGCCAGTGACCAGTTTTTTCCAGAAATACTGATGGGCTCTCCTTCCAATGAGTTCCATACTCAGGTGTAACAAGGAGCTCAGGGTGCCAGTACTATGTACGCTTGGTTCCTGATAGAGATATTGCTATTATGGATATTCTGTATTATTTTACAAGTAGTGACTCAGTTGAGATATATTGCTACTATGTGTATTCTTACAGGTATTGGCAAAACGGTTGCTCCAATTTGGACTGTTTGCTGTGGTGAGATTGGCGTTACTGGGGATGACAATTGCATATAAGAAACTCTCGCAGTCTCCACAGATATACACAAGCAAGAATTTGATCACTGATCCAGCTGTGTACAAGGCATTATCAGCAGTCTCCCCCAGGTATAGGGACTTTGGGGCTGGGTAGGTGGGTGTGTGGGTGTGCAGGACCATTGGGCATGAGTCAGATACCGCCAAGGGTAGATCCACATGACTTTCCTGCTTAGTAATGAGTTAGGAGGACGCTGTCTCACCCTTATCCTGCTCAATACTCATATGTACAAGTCATGTAAATAGTTTATAGCAATAAACATATGTCATTAAGTATGTATAGTACTTTAGGAGTCTAAGGAGTAAATCTATTCATCATCATCATCGTTTGCATGGGGGTCAGTGTCAATCTCATCCTGCTCCTTGTCCAAGAAGAAGTCCCTTGTCTCTTCGTCCATGTCACCTTCACCATCTACCTCTGAGTCTTGCAGCTTGTCCTCCTCTTCATCTTCATCACTGCCACCATCTTCACTGTCGATGTCATTGTTATTGTCATCGTCCTCAATGAACTCAGCACTCTTGTACTTGCTTTGACTGGAAGACGTCTTCGCTCGTTTAGATGGTCTACCTCCCTGTCAGTTTGCTGGTCACTTTTGTGATGTTGTTTTGGTCTTCAAGCCCTTCTCGTGTGTCATACCCTTGTTGGAACGAGTCTTTTGTTGACACAGAAGCTGAACAGTACTGTTCTTGACATCGGCATCTAGTGCCTCCATCTTCCGACAGTATTCAGCGTTGGTGAGGACCTTCCATTTGATTGTTGAACTTCATAAGAGGTTGTATACCTCCTTGACTTGGTCAGCATTGAAGTTGTGGGCATTGTCAAAGGGAATGTGGTCAGGCCATTTCATGAGCTTGATGTGGTACTTCTTGACTATCTTTGTGTGGTAGTGTTTTTATTCCATCGCTATCTTGATTTTTCCAGTTACTTCACCTGGAGTGTTTGAGAAAGAAAAGTACTATTACACATGTAGACCTTGTAAAATCATTCCAGCAATAAGAACTTTCATCTTCTCATTTGTTAATCCCCCTCCCTTAACGCTATGCAAGCAAAGATATGCCTTGGCAGCAGTGACAAAATCGAACCCACTCATGTTGAAGGTTTCCATAAGAAAGCCCTCCATCATATCCTCAGGATCACCATTCTCAAAGAACATGGAAGTGACAGGCATATCAAATGCTCTTTGACTCATGAACCCCCAATTAAAAGCTCCAGTGTGATGCAAAAGGTTTTCAAGCTGTAGAAAAGGGAGATTGTAGGCATCATCATTAAAAGATTAATAAAATACCTACCTCTCTGTTGACCCTTTTCAACATCGTCATACTCTCTTTCTGCAGCGTCTTGTGTGACCTCCAAGTACCAATAAACTTGTCTTCACAGAAGTCCAACACCTCATCCTTCCACTCCTTCACCTTCTTTGATTTCAGATTGTTCACCTCTTCCATCATCTCAGTGTCCTCCTGCAAAAGTTGGTGGATTTCCTGTAGCTTGCGTTGCTCACCCTGGGCCAGTCCTAAATTCCAGTCAGACACAACCTAAAAAAGACAGTTCTGAAACCTACCTGCATTGACCTCCCTTGTCTTGATGAACAGAGTAGCGTTGTATGCACTGGGGTGCTTCTGCTGACAGAAGCGATGCTGAAGGCCTAACATCTTGTTGATCTTGCTGGCTGGCACCTTGTGTTCGTTGGCTATGCGCAAAATCTCGGCTTCATGTCCTATGTTGAGTTTTTTGACCACATCCCACAGTTTGGTGTCAGTGGTCTGACCTTTCAGGTGTCATTCAGCCTCTCTGAGTGATGCAAAAGGAATAGCAGCAGTAGGAGGGTGCTGTACATGTCCAATGCTGTCACCACCACAATGTTGTGGAGGTGGAGAGTCTAGATGTAGAGTTGAAGATGAAGTCAAGTTGGCAGTAGCAGTCCTGGGCACAGTTTCTTGAGCGTGAGATGGTGGGGAAGGGCTCAAACAGTGTTCCAGTATTCTAGCAACATTGGAAAGGACTGACAGGTTGGCTTGTGCACCCTGACTGGCAGAGATTGGAGTAAAGAGGGGAGATGATGCTTGGCAAGGTGGTGAGCTGATAGGCAAGGGAGAAGGCTGTGTCACCTGCTCTCCAGCATTTATGTTCTGGCAGATAACAGGGTCTTGCCAGTTAAGTTGTAGGGGTGGTTGCTGTATGTGATGAGGAGCTGGCTGTACTCAGACTGCTGGCGACATTGGCAACTGCCTATTCACAAGTTTTGACAGCTGCAAAGGTACACTGAAGGAGGGAGTCAGATAGAGAGTATTTGAGGAGAGTGTTAGATAGGAAAGATGTGAGGATAGACCAAAGTTGTATGTGCTTTGCATTCGGTTGTAGGCTGATAGAGCAGCAGAGTGTGCCCTGTTGTGTACATTGTAAGTATTACCACTCGGGGAGTGATAGTTTTGCTGTTATGGAAAGTTATTAGCCCAAGCAAGTAATACTTGTGAGTATTTGTGACATACCCATAAGTATGACATGTTTGACGTGGGCTGAAGATGCTGCATTAGACCATTGACATTCTGATAGGGCGCAGAAGTAGGACACAGGAGCGTAGATGGGAGTATAGACATAGGATGTTGTAGCTGTAGTGTAGACATAGGACACTGTAGTGGTTGAGTGACTGAATTGAAGTTCCCCAATACAGTTCTTGACAGCAGTGATGATGTGCTCCATTGAGTTGGCCATTGAGAAGGCATTGAGTTCGGCTTTGAATAAGAAGCCTGAGGGTTGTATAGGGGGTTTTGCTCTCTCTGCCAATCCATTCCTTGAGATGGGTTCATGGTAGGGTTTGGCTAGAATATTTTCGTTGATTTTCAACAGAATACTCAGGCAGCTACATAACGTGTATGTCACAATACTCATGTGCACATTGGTTTGTTTAAAAACTTCATCTCGCAAGTCAAATCATGCCTGGTATGACTCAGATTTCTTCAAACATTTATCATTCTGACATAGTACTAGGTTCCTATTCTACTCCTTCAACACTGATTCAACCTATATGAGGTCCTTCAACTCCAGCCTCACCTGAAGCCAAAGCAGAACGGATGTGGCTGCTACAAGCTGCCCTCGATGAAGGAGAGTCTTTTCAATGGACTCAACAAAGTATGTATGTTATTCCTTATTCACCAGCTGTCTTACAACCCATGCTTTAGCTCTTGTTGCTGCTGAGACCCACTGCAGGCTTACCAAAAGGACTGTTGAAGATGTGCAAGCCCAACTTGATATTGCACAGGAGCAGCACCACTTGGCTGAGGACGAGGTAAACAACCAGGTCAATGAGTTGAATGCTGCTTTTCAGGCCATGGCTGTCAATGTCAGTGTGTTCTTTTCTATTATCTTTCACCCTGATATTTATTGTCCACATCACTGGGTGCAAACACTTGTAATTCCTTGGATATACAGAGGAATTACATAAGACTTACACTGGTACACTCAATATGTAAGTCCACTTGACTTACTGAAGTATTACCAGAGACCAAGAAAAATAGAACAATTATATATGACTATTGTAAGGCATGAAGTCTCACAGTGGTCCTTGGTAATACTTCAGTAAGTCAAGTGGACTTACATATTGAGTGTACTAGTGTAAGTCTTGTGTAATTCCTCTGTATATCCAAGGAATTACAAGTGTTTGCACCCAGTGCATAGAATGTATTAATGTGGCCTTCCGACCATCAACACCAAGTTCTTTGGCCCCTTCCACTCCAACCCAGTCTCAAGTATACTGTTCAAACCTCTCAAAAACGATGCCCTCCACTCTGACCCACACTAGACAACTTGCACATTAGCAGGCCGTGTCTCCCACACCCGCCAGTCCCAACCTTCCCTTGACTATTCAAGGTCCAACCAAGCCAACGTCGAGCTTCACTGTCTATCCTGGTAGTAAGAAGCCGGCATATATTGTTTACTACAGAAATAATGTGCAATCTGGGTTCTACTATGCTTGGTATGTATATAACTTGCTGCCAAATTTTTCGTCTGGGACTTACACTTTTACAGGGGCCATACCACACTTGTTTCATATGCCTCTGCCATCTGCAACCCCAATGATCACCTCCAAGTATTTAAAGGGTTCAGAGATCCAGTACAGGCATTAGAATTGTGAAATGACTTTTCGCAGTCAAAAGCTGCCGAAGTCATTGCCCAGCAACCATGTGATAAGGAGTGCTTCATCCTTTTAGAAGGGGTGAAGCCCAGTGTCTACCAGAATTGGAAGAGCTTGGTCATGGATGGTTTAGCATATGACAGTGGTGTGGCCGTTCGATATGTAGGTGAAAGTTCAAATGCCTGGGTGTATTTGAATCAGTGCAAACAGGAAGGACTTGTGAAGAGATTTGCTGCTCACCAAATTCTCTTTTAACTTCATTGTACTTTAGCTTACTTTTTAAATGTTATGAATACATTTAACCAAGACTTTGATTTCAATAGCTAAGAATGTACAGATACTGATACTACTTGGAACCCACTTCAGATGGGCTCAGGAAGTCCAAACCAATCTCTGGCAATTTTGAATGATGAGACTGCCAGTGAGACTTCATATCCTCATCTGCACATTCCAAGAACTCCTTGTCAGACATGAACCCATTTACAACCCAGCAAAAGAGACTGGCAGGTGAGTAGAATGTTGCAGAATGTCTGCATTTGCCTGGTGTAATAGAAGTGTTCGAATGTTTCAACATAGCGGAAGGGAGAAGAATTAGAGTACTGGGTGGAAACTCTATTGCTAACTTCAAATCCCATATAACAAGATGTCCTCCTTTGCAGTAGTCAAAGTTACCACAGGAGAATACAGCACACATTCCGAAGAGGAGGTTAAGGGTGGCCACTGTACCAAGATTGAGATTGGCAGCAGCAAAGCAACATTTCTTGAAATTGACCTCAAGCTCAGGGTTGTCATTGCACAAAGCTTCCAGAACACTGAGATACAGTTTGTGAAGCTTTGGGAATTACAACAGCATCAAATCTATCAGTATTGAAAAAGTCAGACAAAAGTGTATTTGCAAAAGTAGTAGCACAAGCTTTAAGGACTTACGATCTGTGTAACATGCCAACTTATTCATGGCTAGATGATTTTGAATTTTCTTGAGGATCTTATTGTGCTGTGAGTTGACAAGGTTTCCTGGCTGACGCTGACCTCCACCGAAGCTAATTCCAAGAGCAATAGTAGCCACTTCTGCTTGGCAACAAGTCAAAAGTAATGCAAATCCAGCTCTTTGATGGTCTTGTGCCATTTGGAATTATCTGGTGCTTGGCCAAGGACCATAATAATCTGCCGGTTTTCATCCTGAACAACCTTAGTGGTCCTGAAAAAGTGACAGATGGGCTTCAGAAAAAATAGGGGCTTTGTACAAATGACCATTGTTCTCAATCACCTGTATCCCAAGTGCCTGAATCTGATCCAAAGTAAATTCCTGCCCATTGTGCTCCCTCCTTGCCCTCATCCAATAGCCCTCCAGGATCATAAATGTCATCACTATTGTCTGTCACAAATCGTGTAGAGTCTGGGCAATTTGCTTCCAAGCACACACCTTGTCCTGGGCCTTGGCTCTCTCTTCACTTTGTATTGCATGGGATTTGGCGTGGATTTTGTCATTTTTTCACATATCCAGCTTGTAGGCAGATTGGACAGACATGCTAGCAGCAATGTTAGACGCATTGCAATGATACCAGCTGGCAATGTCAACAAGTGAGGTGAATTGGGGGGTTCGGGGCTTCAGAGGGTATTCCTGAGTGGGTACAGGCTCGTTGCTTTTGTCTTGACGCACCTCATGATCAGCTTGTGTGCATTGGAGGAAATCTGGGAGTCTGATGCCTTCCAGGATGATGGACTCAGTTTTGTCAAAGGCAGGAAGGCCTGAAAATTCCTTGCCATTTCGGAGTTTCCATTCTGTGGATGGAAAATGGTCAGTAAGTGAACTAATTAGGGGATGCTGGCAGACGCATTGACGTGTCACATTGATGACAAAGCGCAAAAGACCTCAAGCTACAGCTTTTTTTGCTGCCCCAAGGTTGGGTCTGCATACTAGAGCTGGCAGCTAGGGGGTAGAAACAGCTAAAATCACGAAATGAAGGACTCACACTGAAAGACCATGACAGCTGAGAACATTGAGAATATGCCCACAAGTCTATCTTTAGCTTTGAACTTAGAACTTTTATATGGCCTTGTGGTCAGGTGACTTTGTTGACCAACTTTGCTGCAACTTCAAGTTTGTACTCCTTGCATCCAGCATGGGCATCATCAGGCTAAAAAAAACCAGGATTCACAGACTGGCTCCTTCCTCCTCTTCCTCTAATGCCTTCAAAGCATACAGCACCAATGAAATTGCAAAGCACAAGGAGGCATTGGCAAAAAACATCAAAAAGCTCCTAGGACTATGAGAGCTGCGCAGTCTGACCTCACTGTCACCTATGACTCATACATGCAAATGTACAAAGATCAAGATGACTGGAATGCCAACCAAAAAGTCCCTTCAGTTCTCTATGACAACGACTCTGACTCCAGCGACTGGGAAGATGACAATGCAGGAACAGACACTGAGGAAGCTGCATACCACAAATCTACTCAGTTGTTTCACCGTTCGTATGTATTATTCTCATTCTTTCTCTAACAAAAGTTAGGCTAATGCTTGCTAATAGATACTACCCAGAGACCTGGACACAAAGGAACAAGATATAGTCCAGGACACGCAACACTGGGATGCACAGCTGGAAGGGATGACAGATGCATTCATGGACTGGGACCACAGACGAGCCAGTGGCCAGGAATATGGAGGAGAGATAGAAGGGTATAAAATGACATCAACCATAGACTTTTTCCATGCATTTTTTTGTTTTCTTATAGTGTTTGCATGTCAACTAACTTTCATATATTCTACAGATACTACAAAGACTCATGTTACTAAATATAAGGAAGATTTGTACAAAAGTGCCAGCCTCATTAGACAGGGATACTTTCCTTGTAATCCACTTGTCCACTCAACCGTTTTCACAACTTGTATGCTCCAAATGTTCTGTCATCTCTTTGTACACTGTACCCACCTCTCCATCCAACCATTGATCTGAGCCATCTGCAACATACAAGGCCAGTGTTTCTGAAACTACATGATAGTGCAATTTTGTCAGGCATTTGACACGTTCATTGCAGTCAAACGTCCGGTTCGCCAGCATGTTCAGTAAGCTTTAGGACAAGACCACCCAGACTGGCATGCTCTCAATGCATGCCCTTGTTGTCAGTACACAGTCCAAGGAGAGCCAGAGTTAGGAATCCAGTTTCTTGGTGCCCTCGATGGTGGGAACTCCTTGAAACAAGTGGAACATTGGGAACCTGCCTTTGACTCCCAGACTGAGGGGAGACTGTGGGAATGAGAGGACTATCGCAATGGCAGTGGGGACTACCTCATTTGTCTGGAAGAGGTTGACAAATGGGATCCACAGTGCTGGAAGAATCATGAAGGATGGGCAGAGCCTTCAATGGAGGAGAGGAAAAAGCAGAAGGAGGAGAAAGGTGCCTGCAAGGAGAGGTGGGACAACATGAAGGAAAACCACACCTCGTATGACCCAGCTGTCTAGGACATCACTGGGATTTTCATCAGGCTGTGTCACCATATGTTTCTCCTGTGGTTTGTTGATATGATAAAAAGTGGTGAAGCAAGTAATTTACTGAGAATAGAGGTAATTACTCACCCTGAAAAATATTCTTTAGTCAAAAATACACCCTTGCAATTGTTTACCGCTTCCTTCTTGCCAGTCAAATGGACCATTGTCATCGAGGACTTCCAGAGCCAATGGGTGATATGGCTGTCAGTTCAAAACCACTGTGCAGAGAAGTCCCTTGAAGACACTTGCTGCTATGGAGAAGCTCAAGATTCTGATCCTGTTCATGCATGGTCATGCCCACAACCATCTCTGCCAACTGCTCTTCCTCCTCCTATACATTGCCTGGGCCAGATGTGGGGACCTTGAGGCCTGCAAACAATATTTTTCACAGTTGAATGCCCTCACCAGCACAACTCAACATGCCAGCAAATTTCACTGTCACCAGATGATAACAGAATGGATGTATCATCATGACAATTTTGAAGTGTATGCTAACTTGAGCCGCTTCATCTACAACAACTATCATCAACTGCTACAGATACTGGACGGCAAAGAGCAGATGTGGGAGCAACTAAGGGATGCAGGAGTTGAGGATGAGATGGAGCTGTTCAAATGGCTGGAGGAAGAGCTGCTGTATTTGCAGAGTAGGAAGGATGAGCCAAAGGGGGACATTATGACGATGGAGCTGTATAGCAAGTTGGTGAAGTTGGCCAAATGCTGGGAGTGCCTTCAGGCTGCAAGGAATCTCTTCAATGCATATGACCCCAACAGGCCTCAGGTATTCAATCCAGTGGAGGTGACCTTGCAGCAGGAGCAGGAGATGGAGGAGAAGTTACTGGGTGAGATACACTTGCTGGAAGTGAAGTTGGAGGTCAAGGACCAGTGGATAGAAGGATGAAAGGAATGGAAGAAGGCCAAGGAAATGTCCA
The DNA here is from genome assembly GCA_013368315.1 of Tetrapyrgos nigripes. Lineage (NCBI taxonomy): Eukaryota > Fungi > Basidiomycota > Agaricomycetes > Agaricales > Campanellaceae > Tetrapyrgos > Tetrapyrgos nigripes. The sequence continues at coordinate 4,519 of JAACJM010000301.1, read as the reverse complement.
ATACCTCCACATTCCACATATTGAAAGGCACTGGACAAACTGGAGGGCTTAGTTGTAGCCCAGGTATTTGAGTTGTCGAGGATGAATGTTGCAGGCACAGGTGCACTTCAGTTTTCTTTCAATCATTCCTTACAGCTGACTTACTTTTAGGTTACAAGATGAGAAGACATCTAGGTAAAGCCCTTAAGAAACACTCGCAATCTATTTGTGAAGCCATTCAACAATACAATCAAGCTGCAGCAAAATTATCCCCTCCTCGTGAAGCTCTAGAGTACGATCAAGTTGTGGACAAAGTGTACTTGTCAGAACTTGACTTCTTGAAGGACACTCAGAGTGACATGCAAGAGAAATGCTGGGTGCAACCTGCCAATCGTTTGCTCTTGACTTGGTACTTTAAAGGCCTCCAGGCAAAAGAGGAGCTGGTGATGCTACACGTTGAGATTAAATGACTCGTGACATACATGAAGGAGGAGAGGGACTACCTGAAGGGCATGGAGCAGCTCATTGCCCTGACCAACCCCCAGCTTGCCTACCAGATAGCTCTTCACCTCTGGGAACAAGGACACTTCAACTCCCTACATCAGATGCGACTTCGGAACATTTACAAACTGAAAGGCTTTGACCTGAAGAACCTGGAGTACTTCAAGGCTGGGACTGGTCTTCATCATCAGAGTACTTGGGCAGGGCAGCACGAGACCGTTGCCAATGAGGATGACCTTAACAATGACATGAGCAATGAAGATGATGACTGGGAAAGTGAGGCAGAGGAAGAGGCAGATGCAGATGCAGAAGCTCCTACATCTGTACTAGGTATTGCACCTGATAGGAGGTGAAAAATGTATTCTATTTAGCAATTTAGTTGTATCTTACATGTATTGTTTCAGTATGTATGAGAATAAGCAGGATAAGGGCAGGACAGCACCCTCCTGACTCGTTACTAAGCAGGAAAGTCATGTGGATCTACCCTTGGCAGTATCCAACTCATGCCCGATGGTCCCAATGGTCCCACACACCTGCACACCCACCTACCCAGCCCCAAAGTCCCTATACCTGGCCAACTTTAAGCAACTTGGGGGAGACTGCTGATAATGCCTTGTACACGGCCAGATCAGTGATCAAATTCTCGCTTGTAATATCAGGTGGCAGTCTCCAATATTCCTTCAACCATGAAGGTGTCGAGGGGCAAAGAACACCACCTGTCTCTGAAGTAGACCTGGTCAAATCCCTTACCTCAACTCTCCTTTCCCTCACCATCAATGCACCCAATTGGGAGACTCTGTTAAAGCTGTGAGGGAGGTTTTATAGGGAGATGATGACACAGTAGCATTGGGACTGAAGGGCACAGAGTGGGTGGAGGTTGGGCAGGTGTTGATTGAGTTGTTGTCTGAAGGAACAGTGATAATGACAATGAGTATCGGGGAAGAGATGGGGAAGGTAGTGAGAGTGGGGAAGATGAAGACGAAGATGAAGATCCAATGAAGATGCAAAGGCACCGAAGCTCTCCCTAATGACGCACTTTTCCCTCCTCTACTATGTGGATATCCTGCATTTGATGTTGGAGGCGATGTGCTTCCTCTACAAAGTTTGCTCTCCATCAAACAGCCTTCCTCACCCTCATTTTCTTACGTGTCGGTGTCCTTGTCCACATCTCAGTCCAGTCTCAGTCTCCCACTTCTCCTTCCTCCACTTTGCAACCCCTTCTCATAATTTTGTCTTCATCTTCTTTGCCCTCCATAACCAAGCCAAATGACCAAAACTACCGAACCAGTCATAGACTCCACCCCCCTTCGAGATGAAAATCGTCAAATCCCTCACCTTCACAGTCCACATCTCTCCTTTTCCCAACTATAAACACAGTGTACTCTGTATGGATTGCCTGACGAGGTTGACAATCTACCATTGGGATTGAGGGACACAGGATGGGTTGAGGTGGGGCAGGTGTTGGTTGAGTTGTTGTCTGAGGGCAACAGTGATAAAGACGATGGGGATTGGGAACAGGAGGGTGCTGAGGGTGGGGAAGACAAAGACAAAGACAAAGACTCAAAGGCACTGAGGCTAACGAGACTCCCTAACGAAGCACTTCTCCTCCTTCACCATGTGGATATCTCACATTTTTCTTCACAAGTTTCACTCCCTTCTGTGTCAGCACACAACCTCCCTTCTCAAACCAGTCCTTGGTCGATGGCAGCGTGTTTTCCTTCTCGTCTACCCAAATACATCTTCCACACTCTCCTTCTTTCATTGTCACCCTATACATGTCTACCAACTCTAATACCTATAATAGCCCCCCTCTGAACTCTACACATCTACATTCCAGCCTATCTCTCTTCCTACCTCATTACCTGTCTTTCAATGCCCAGAGAGAAGGAAAGTCTAACACAGTTCAGAGGTGTAGGAGGGGGGATTGAGAGGGCTGTAACATTGGGGATCGTCTTAGTGAGAGCAGTGGTTTTTCAAGGGGAATTTACGGTGTGGGCCTTTTCCTTGTTGTCAGTGGTGTTGCCTTCATCCCTACCACGTTGGCTCATCCCAGTTCTCCCTTCTATCCCACTCAAACTCTCCACCCTAATCATCATTGACGACCTCCTTGTATCATAATACAAATTCTTCACGAAGCTGACAGGGCAGGTACGGAGGGTTAAGGTGTTGTGGGCTTTGGTGAAACTTGATTTTGGGTCACTCAGGTCTTTATTAAGGATGGGAAGAGAACTGGTGGATGCCAAGGGTGCCCAGACCGGGGGTAGGTAGGTAGGTTCCCCCAGAGGGGGTCTAAAATATTTTTTTTCACCCCCTCTACAACATGCTTCAAACCCCTTCCAGGAGGGGTTTTGTTCTGAAAACCACACCTCAGCAGACTTATTGAAGGTTTTCCAACTGTGACCACAGTAATTTTATGCTCTAAGCACCAAAAGTTCTCACTGCTTGGGAAAGTGCACATGACTATATTAGGCAGGTAAGTATGTGTGAAATTACTATATATGGAAGGTTAGGTAGGTAGGTTCCCTCCACCAGGTCCTTAATTTTTTTTCTGACCCCTGGTATATAACTTTTTTTTTTGGAACCCCTTGGTGGACACAGAGAAGTATATGGCACTCCCTTTTTCACTGGAGAATGTGTTTATACGTAGGGTGCAACAGCGTCAACATTCATCTGAGTCTGAGTCCGGATTGTCCCCAACCCTCTCGAGTGCACAGGAGACAAAGCCCTCACCTCTGCCCTAGTCTCACTTTGATGCGCAAGACGTTGAGTGGGTATTTGAGGGCTATGTCAGAAATAGTACATGTAAGTAACAGTGTACAAAAGATAGCCAGGAGTCCATGAAGATAGTGGAAATGACTGTTATTGAAGTACAGTACCTGTCAGAAATAGTACACGTAAGTAACAGTGTACAAAAGGTACTGTAGTAATAAGTATAATCAGTATCAAGTATATGAAGGATAAAATGTATGAGATACACACCCCAGGAGTCCACAAAGATAGTGGAAACGACTGGGGTGTCAGTTATGGTATGGACTGGTATAAGTGAGGCGGATATACATATATGGATCATGAATGATGTACCTGAGGGAATAGGGAAAAGTAATAGGAAGTGTAAAGCGGAATAAAGTATATATAAGGAAATACCCCTATCTGGGGACTCTCATTCTCAACAGGCTAGCTTCAGGGGAGATGTACAAGTGGGGGAGAGGAATAAGGATATGGCAAGAAATGTAGAGTGGTTGAGGGTATTGCAGGCTGCGATACTTTAGACACTCTACAATCTTGGCGTGCATTTCTTCCATTCTACTTTGATTCCATGTTTCCTGATACAGTCTCTGTTAAACTTAGGTTATCTTAGTGAGTAATCTCAGCGAGAGTCACAAAGTGGGGGTAAGAGCATGCGAACGTATCTCGCTTGACTCTCAAGTATATATCATTAATCAAAGTAGTATAATAATATAAATAGTCTAAGTATATCCATGTGATCATTTGACTGTAAGTCCACAGTACCTGAGTGATGCTGTATGCATTGTAACTTAGTAACATGATCATAATCGCTTAATTCCAACACTCCCCTTCAAGCGGATATCCCAAGTATTCGGGAGAAACACTTGATCTTATCAGCGGAGAGAGCCTTCGTAAGTATATCTGCAAGTTGATCATTAGTTGACACATGTTTAACTCATATGTATCGTTGATGTATTCAATCAGTAAGGAAGTTTTTACAGATATTGAAATGCTTAGTTCTCTGAGTATGTTGTTCTTCAGGAGCATGTATAATTGCCAAAGTAGATGCACTATCTGAGTTGATAAGTACTGGCTCCTGTTCAGCATTTAGAATTTCTTCTATAAAGCCTTTCAAATAAATAGCTTCTTGTGAGGCATGTGTGAGTGCGCATAGTTCAGTCTCAGTAACTGATAAAGTTACCAGTGTGCCTCGCTTACTTGACCAAGAAATAAGCAATTCAGCAAATTTGAATGCATAGCCCATGATTGGTTTATTGCCATATGTAGACATACCATCAGAGTCGGCAAATCC